>JAVSCE010015214.1:0-31046 GCA_032199065.1 Smutsia gigantea
TTTCTCTCTCTCTCTCTCTCTCTTTTTTTTTTTTAAGAAAAGAGATTCCATGACAGTTCAATCATAGCAGAGGAAGGAAATGGGGTGAAGAAAAACTAGTTTATAAAGGTTTTAAAATGTCTCAAATCTTGACTTTCACATAATTTCAGATAGTGTGAGGTCATTTCAACTCTTTTAAGCAGAGTTTTCTCTTGTCTCTGTCCCTCTCTCTCCCCAACACACACATTCCAGCTAAGGTGCCTGCTGTAGAGGCTAAGCTTCTTCTGTTTCTATTGAATCAGCAATTAGAGAATTTGGTTCCATATATATTTTTTATCTCTCATGCCAAGACAAGAGTGTTCACCACATTATTTCTTTTTCTGGTAGGACAGATAGGGAGAGAATGAGATAAAATATCCTAATAGGGAACCTCAGAGAGAAAACTCATAATGTTCAATGGGAATTTAGTTGGAAATAGAAATAAGCATTCAAGATAAATCAAGTTTATGACCTCATAATCAGAAGACCTGTCATTTGTCTAGTAATACACAGTTTTAGGAAGCACCCACACATGTATTCTTTTATTTGATCCTAATAACACTTCTGTAAAATAGGACAGCTATTATTTCTATTTTACAGATCACGAAATCAAGAATCACAGAGGCTCAGTGATTTCTGCAAGGTCTTAGAGCTAGTAAGAACTTTTTCTATTGTCACATTGAAGGCTCTGTATTTGGAGGCTTTCTACAACTGTTCTTTGAATATTCTGTGATCTTCCTAAGTTTATAACCATCTGCAAAAACAATTGCCAGGATGACTTATGACCCTAACCAAAGCTGTGTCTCTGAGGAACAAGCATATTTTAATATTGTGAAATGGATACAATATTCTTCCTATCACAAAAATTATATATAATATGTATATATCTGGGTGTGTGCACACGTGTGTCAATTAAGACATGACTGTCTGCACCTATTAGTACTGGCTTAACCCCAAACAAAATCTTTGTTATCAAGTAGACACACTATGGAGCAGACTAGGATGAGGAGTGTGTCAGTTGCCTTTGATAGAAGAGTGTGTATGTAAGAATGGATGGAGCAAGAGATGTCGAAAAGTGTTTGAAAGACTGACCAGTAGAAAGCTGGGAGGGAGGAACTGAGAGCATAATGGGAAAAGCAGGCTGGGTATGACTGCCTGACACAGTACAGTGTCATGTATCTGATGGTGTCAACTTTATTTTTTGATAGTTAAGTTTGGAATTGTTCCTGGTTTTTGCTGCCTGGAGTGTGATGGTGGGGGTGGTGGTGAAATGTTCCCCTCATTATTTTTTTTTATTGTTTTATTTCTCACAATTGAGAAATAATTGACATACATTACTGTATAAATATAAGGCATACTGCATGGTGGTTTTATTTCTATATATTGTGAAATAATTACCACAACGGGTTCACGTAACACCCATTTGCCATAAAGATACAATAAAAAGAAAAGAAAGAAGAATAAGGGAAAACATTTCCCCCCGCTGTGGTGAGAACTCATAGGATTTACTGTCAACAACTTTCTTGTATGCCATACAGCAGAGTTAATTATAGTCATCATGTTGTACATTACATCCCTACAACTTATTGGTCTTATAACTGAAAGTTGGGGCCTTTTGACCACCTTCACCCATTTCCCCCACTCCCTAGGCCCTGCTTCTGGCAACCACAAATCTGATCTCTGTTTTGTGAGTTTGGTGTTTTGCTTTTTTTTAAGATTTCCACATATCAGTGAGATCATGTGGTATCTGTTTTTCTTTGACTGATTTCACTTAACATAATGCCTTCAAGATAGATCTATGCTGTTTCAAGTGGTAGCATTTCCTTTTTTTTAATGGATGAATAATATTCTATCATATATATGCACCATGTCTCCTTTATCCATTCATCCATCGATGAACACCTACGTTGTTTCCATGTCTGGGCTATTGTAAATTAATGCTGCAGTGAACATGGGGGTGCAGATATCTTTTTGAGTTAGTTTTTTTCATTTCTTTTGGATATGTTCCTAGAAGTGGACTTGCTGGATCATATATTAGTTCTATTTTGAATTTTTTGAGTATCCTCCACACTGGCTGTCTTCCGCAGTGCCAGCACTAATTTATAATCCCACCAACAGTGTACAAGGGTTCCCTTTTCTCCGTATCCATGCCAGCATTTGTTATCTCTTGTCTTCTGTGATGGCCATTCTAACAGGTGTGAGATGAGATCTCATTGTGGTTTTAATTTGCATTTCCCTATGACAAGTGATTTTCAGTATCTTTTCACATACCTGTTGGCCTTTTGTATATCTTCGGAGAAATGTCTATTCAGGTCCCTTGCCTACTTTATAATTGGGTTATTTGTTTTTTGCCATTGAGTTGTATGAGTTCTTTATCTATTTTGAATATTAACCCTTTATCAGATAGATGGCTTACAAATATTTTTTTTTCCCATTCTGTAGGTTGTCTTTTCACTTTGTGCATGATTTTTTTAGCAGTGCAGGAGCTTTTTCATTTGATGTAGTCCCACTTGTTTTTAATTTTGTTGCTTGTGCTTTAAGTGTCATACCCAGAGAAGAGTTTTATTCCTATGCTTTCTTTTAAGAGTTTCATGATTTCAGATCTTACAGTTAAGTCTTTTGTCTATTTTGAGTTAATTTTTGTGAGTGGTACAAGATATGGGTCCAGTTTCATTCTTTTAACATGTGAGTATCTAATTATCTTAAGACCATTTATTGTAGAAACTGTCTTTTCTCCATTGGATCTTCTTGGCTCCCTTGTCAAATATTAATTGACTGTATATGCTTGGGTTAATTTCTGGGCTCTCAATTCTGTTCCATTGGTCTACTTGACTGTTTTTATGCTAGTACCATACTGTTTTGATGACTGTAGTTTTATAGTATAGCTTGAAATCAGGAAGTGTGATATCTCCTGCTTTGCTCTTCTTTCTCAGGATTTCTTTGGCTACTTGGGTTTTTTGTGATCCATATAAATTTTAGGAGTGTTTGACTTATGTAAAAAATGCTGTTGGAATCTTGATAGGGATTGCATCGAATCTCCCCTCATTATTTCTTAATCTTTCTGTAGGAAGAATTTGCTCTAGTTGTGTTCACTGCTCTTGGACCTGTCATGTTTAAGCAGGCTAGGTATTTTTTTTCTCCCAAATAGTACACTCAGTCTGCCAGTCGTAATTACTTCTATTTCATTGCATTTTCTAGAATCTTAATGAGGTGTGGCCAAGTGGTATAAGTGTAGGACCCAGAGTGGGAAATCTTGAATTCTAGTTGGAGATGTGATACTGCTTCTCTCTTAACTGGTTCTGTCCTGCCATTAATGGGGTTAATATTTATCTAGCTCAAAATGGTAGCAGGAAGATTAACTAGTTAATGTTGGTTAAAAGTTAAAAAAAAAAAGAAAAAAGAAAATAGAAGAAAAGGAAAGAAATGGCAAGTTTTTGTGGACTGTGTCCATTTCCAAATGCTAATTTTTCTTTCACGATGATACAAACAGGAGGCACCCGTTCCACTGCAGTCATTAAGCACCTCATGGAGGTCTTGCTGCCTGGATGAGAAGCAAAATTTTTCATTTCTGTGCCATGAGCTCTGTAGAAAATGTAGCTACCTTCAGCCCCAGTTTCCAACTTGCTTTTCTGTTTTCTTCCCATCTAAAAATATTCCTCTCCCTTATGGTTTCTCTAAGGTTTAGTAATTTTTCATTCCCCTGGAAGCCTTTTTATTTAATGTTACCAGTGTAAAATGACTATTGTGTTTCAGCTGTGGGGGGAAATGATCCCTTTTTGTAACAGCCTGTTTACCATTTTGGAATTCCTAGTGATAAAAGGTTCCAAATAAATGCAAGGTGCTTTAGTAATTGCTGTTCTGCTGGTGCATTGCATAACTGCATTACAGATTTCTAATACTCTGACAGCTTCAAGCTGCTGATAATATTAGCCACTTTGCAAGGTGTAATTATAGGTTTTCTGTGCATGGTTTCCAGCACTCTTATGTCAGATAGTAGTCTTTTGATTAATTTCTGTTTCAAATCAGGTCAAATTCTAAACTTCCTCCTCACCCCTCCCCCCGACCTCCTGGCATAAAATGAGAAAGTCTGTTAGGATTTGGGAGGATAGGAGGAGGTTTTCAGAGAATGAGTAAACGTTTCCATTATTTCCTTGAATTCTCTTCCTATTGTTTCTTCTTTACTGTTCATGAAGTGATGCTACAGCGTGAGCTCGATCTCACTTCGAACACTGATTTGCTGCAATGCTCCTGTAAGTCACTCGAAACTGGAGGCAATTGTGGATTTCCTTCAGTGCCTAATAATTTCAACAGAACCAAATGCCCTTTATTTAAACTATAGTCATAATCAGAGGGCTGCCAATGCTAAGCAACCATGAAGTCTGATTTTGAGAAATGTTTATTGTGCATCATTAAATTTGAAATTAGCACTTAAAAGATCAGAAATAAATAATCTGTTTATATTTTTTGCGATGGTAAATTTAAGTGAATGCTGTGTGTGCACATCTTTGACTCTACACATTCCAGTGAACTGAGACATCCCTCTGTTTGCCATGGCAATAATCTAAATAGCTGCACCAAAAGAGAACTGTGGAGGATTTCATTGACCACAAACAAGAAAATGATCTAGTGTATCTAATTAGAAAACATCAATATTAGAAGCTAATGCATTCACTATTTCTAAGATGGTACATTACTTGATTGTTTTTTGTCGGCATGATCACATATTACAGGCTTGAGCAACTAGCTGGTACGAGAGAAATGCATTTAGAGTGATATGCCAAACACTGTTACTCCTTCACTCTTAAATAAGCTTGTGGAGGCAACTGAGTTTTAAGTGATGTATAATATAAGTAATGAGATTGGGGTTGGAACTGGATTTGGGGGTGTTGTTTTGCCACAGGCAAAGGGCCACCCACCGCTTTCCCTCCAAATATTTTGAGAGTCTTTTCAGCTGACAGGGCTCGCTCAATAGAAATTGCAGTCTGCAGGCAGTTAGGGCTCCGTTGCTACTAAGTAGCAGAGGATTGAGGCACTAATAACATAGAATTTAGCAGAAGGGAATGGGCCAGCTCAGGTTCTGAGAATGCTGGGCCTTATCTGAGCCACAAAGGTTCAATGACAGGCTGGGTTCAGGAGAGGTCATACTATGAATCTCTGGGCCATTGCTTGGGGGTGGGGGGAATCTTCTATTCATTTCTTATTGTTAGTTGGACCAGCTTTACCAAATCACAGCTTCTGAAATTGGAGCTACCCCATATATCATCACTAGCCATGTTAAGACCCCTTGTAAAGATAGTGGCCAATGCCTCCAAAGAGCAATTGAAATGGTCACCCAGGTTCCAAGGAAGAAAGTGGCTCATTCCTGGATCCCTTGGGCTATGTGACTAGGGCCTCCAGGTAGGTCTGGCGAACTGTCTCCAGTTAGTGCATGCCAAATTTATCTTTGTCTAACTGCTAGACCCTACTGTCCTGACCCATTCACTGAAAGTCACCGAGAAAGTCATTCTGAGAAAAATAGATATAAAGCAAGATAATCACCTCGCTGACATTAACATCTTGTGTTTGCTTTCCATCTCAGTAGTGCCAAGAAGAGTGCTCCTGGGGATTCTTCTTCTTGTCTTTGTTTTTGTGGTATGTCTTAGCTGAGTCAGTATTTAATGTGGCTGTAGCACTTAACCTGTGTGTGTGTTTTCTTGGCCGTTTTAAGGGGGGAATAACATTTGGCACCTGCTTGTAGATAGAGTACTTTGATGCTAGGAGATGAAAGGCACTCTGTGCCTGCAAAATAGCTTTAATGTGTTGTAGTTACATATTTGGGGATGGTGATTGGACTCCAGGGTTTGTTCCACTGGCAAATGTGGTTGATAGCTGTTTACTTCTCCGGGTGCGTTTTGTTTATGTGGGATGAGATAGTGTGACTTGCGTGGTTGGATTCGTCGTTTTACTTACTCTTAAGCAACTTTTACCCACACCGAGGTCTTGTTGATTTTGCATTTGTACATAGGATAGGCATTAACTGGTTTCTGAGAGCTTTTTATAAGCAGATACTATTTTAAAGTATACTATGCCCCACAAAGGACTTAAAAAAGGGTCCCAGAGCCTTACTCAGAAGCCTGTGCTTATCTATTTAATAGTGGCACTTAGCTTGGTCTTTCAGCCAGCTCTTTGCCTCTGAATTACCTGGATTCCTGCAGAAAGCTGGTAGATTTCTCAAGGAAGTCTTTGTAGTAAAATTTGCAGTTGGGTTCCTCTTCTAAAGGCACAGCTTTGACTCAATCAAAATAAGAGCAGAGGAAAACACCTTCCGTAGGCCACCTTTGTCACCTCTCCGTAGTCTGACCACATCAATGGTGTCAGTGACATTTTAGGAGTGATGATAAAACGCCACCAAGAGGGGAACTCTTTCAACTTGATTTGTTGGATGTTAACCACATGGCCTGTTTCCCACTGATAGCCCTGTCCTGAGAGCCATGGAATCCACGTGTAGAAAAGAAGCTGCCATGTTGTCAGTCTGTGAGTCAGAGGTCTACAGTCTAGTGGCACCTTTTCTTCTCAACAGAAATTTTATCTGCTCTGGTTTCAAAACACTATCTTGGGTCACTACTGCCATTCCCAGAGATGCGGCAGGACTGATGGATTTAGATGGGCAGAAAGCACCTGTTTCCTCTTCTCCCTGGCAGTTATATCCAGACAACCATGTGTTTATAAGGTAATAGCTGGGAGTGAGGACAGAAAACAAATTTTAACTATAGAAGACAGTGTGCAGAATGTATGCCTTCTGAAGGAACAGAACCATCTCAGTGTACTAGAACTGGTCAACTGCTTTAATTGTGATAAGTAGCTTTGTTATTAACCTCTCCTTTCTCTTCTCTGGTCATTCACTGATGTGTTACATTCACTTCCATTCACTTAAGTGTCCAGCATTGTGGCAGTGAGTCCTCAAAAGCCAGCTTCCAGTCAGCTGGAGAGTTAACTGACACACTACACATGAAATAAGAACCTGAGGAAATGTGAAACTCCACTGGGCAGTCTGTACATGAAGTGCTGAGAAAATGCTAAGCAATGTGGGATGATTAGTGATGTAGATATATTAGAAATGAGGGAAATCAGATCTGGGGGAATTGAGGCAGCATATTGGATGCCTGCTCAGCTAAAGATTTAATTTAGGTTTAATGCTAAATGAAAGCACTGCAAGGGTCCTTCGAACCCTTCAACAGAGTGCTGTCATGAAAATAGTGGGTGAGGAAGATTTTCCACATAGCATTTTGCAGAACGGGCTAGAGCATCAGCAAATACAGATGAGGAAACAGTGGCACTAGGTGATGAAGGCTGTGGCAATGGAGCTGAAGGGACATACACATGAACTATTTCTAACAACTTTAAGATTTTATAGCTCGTTTGCTGGAAGAGGGAGGCTCCCGATGTTTGTGATGTGGGCTTGTATGTGTAACAAAGGTAAAGGCTAAGTCCTCCTGTGTGAGTCATCTACCTTCATCAAGCCATTAGGGTGCTATTTAGTTCTAGAAAGTAGCAGTGTAGTTCTCAAAGCTGCTCTCCAGTAGCCTGTGTTCAAGTGTATGCACGTATCTGCAGGTAACTGTTTGCCTGTATGGGTGTGTGTATTTTTCAGTTTTCTGAATGGCTAACAGCTTAACCATCCCTGGTAAGAGGTCCATTAGTTCATGGCTTCCTTGAAGATGTAGCCTGTGTCTTTTTTTCACCCCCAGGGTTTGGTGTGTGTTTGATGAATGGATGGATGCATGAATAGATGAATTAATAAGAGCCATTTTGTTTTAGAAGCCTAGAATTTTGGAGCTTGAAGGGAACATTGACACCATTTGCATTATTCACTTCATTTTATAGATGGATAAATTAAGGCCTCTAAGGATTAGGTGATTTATTCAAGGCCATCAACAAGTCAGTAACAAACATGGGGACGGAATCCAGGTTGCCCCACTACACCACAATGCTCACTGTAGTCAAACAGTTCGTGTGTGAGTGTGTGTGGGGTGTGTGTGTGTGTGTGTGTGTGTGTGTGTGTGTGTGTGTGAGAAAGAGAGAGAGAGAGAGAAAATGGGGTTGGTGTGCAGGTCAGTATGGTTAGTGGAAACTTACTTGGATTGTTTTTCTAGTCCAGGGTAAATATGAGCTTTCCAGTGACGGCAACTCTGGGGATGGTGCCTTTTATTCCATCTTCACTAATTCCTGTTTCAGGCTGCTGCTCTCTGGATGGATGAGTCTTTGAATAAACATTCTCGCTGGAGGCATGTTGGCTTTATCTTTATATAGAATTTACATTTTCATTTTTATGCTCTGGGGATAGGAAGTAAGAAAAAGCCATTCGTCAATTCATTTCCTAAAAAAAACACCTTTGTGAGGAGATGCCATTTGAACATCTAAAAGAGCAATCACTTTTAGAAAAGGTTATGGGTCTTTACATCACTGATCAATTGGCACAATTATCATTATTAGACATCAGCAATTTAAAAAAAGACCAGCATTTTAAATCACTTTGCTGTGCATCTGATTTGGAATTCGAGGTATGTTTTGTATTGCTAAAAGGACACAGAGTTAAAAATTAAAAAAAAAATTAGTTAATGGATTGCAGTTATAATGCTTTTCAGTATGATTGGACTTTTAAAGTGTAATTTAAAATGGCTGCTCATTTTCAAATGAAACCCTAAGTTTTGAGGAATCTCTGTTTTAATCTCTGTGTCAGCAACCTCTTTAAGCTTTGTGTAGTGACCTGAGGATTTGTGCCACTGGGCAAAGATGCCAGTCCTGGATAGCTGCCTATTGGGTTTCTTTCTCCTTTGGATCAAAGTCTGTCCTGGTGATAAATGTGGTGCTGAGAGAGTCACAGTCACTCTTCCAGACACTAGGGCACAATTCAGTGAACGGTAAAAGTAATGCAAAATGACAATTAAAGTAGAGCATTGTGGCACCTTGAGGGCCTGGCAAAATGGAAGTATTTGACTTCTGATGTGCCAAACTTGCTAATGTAAAGACATCATAACATACCACCCACCCAAAAAGTCTCACTGGAAACCTCACATATCCAGAAGGGAGCTGAGAATAGAAAGTAGTAAGCAGAGAAGGCTCCTGAGCAGGTAAAAACAACAACAATGACAACAACAAAAACAGAAACATATACAACAGTCCCTATATTAAAGATCATGTAATTTCCCTCCTAGAACAACATCTCAGCTGTCTATCCAGACCTTAACTCTTATTTTCTAGACTATTCTAACAAACATGATATAGTTTCCAATAACTATATCATGAGTAGAGTGGAAGGATCAAACTTGAAGTGGAAGAGGAGCTGTTTTTGATATACTAGTAGTGCTGAGAGGTAAGGATACTGAGTGCTAGCAAGTTGGTGAAGGACATATGTTAAAAATTAAAGGCAGGCACTCAGAAAACACAGCTCTTTGGGGTCAATGAGTGCAGAGGGAAAACCTGCATGCTACAGTGACTTACGTTCAGAAAGGTGCTCCTATGTAATCAATAAGCAACTGAGATGCCCTTCAGAGACAAAGCAGAATGATTAGGATTTTAAATCAAAGTTTGAGTCCTTTGTTTGAGCCCTAACCTTCTAAAAAATTCAGCTATCCAGAAATACTTATTCTTTAGGTTTTCAGAACCTTAAGATTTTATTAAACTTAAGCCAAGTGAGAAGTGTGCTCTCAGTGAGTTCCCAGGGTAAAGACTTCTAATTGGAGAAAGGATTTGGGAGAAATATATTAAGTGATAGGAAAGTGACTGTAATTTGCCACTGAGACTGGAAATAAAAGTTTGCTCTAAACCCACTTTTTTATAATGTCAAAATTAGGTTTTTTAGAAACAAATGTTGTTCTTGTCTCTTTGCTGTGTCCCTGTGTTAACTTGGCTGTCTCATTAGAGATGGGGACATTTCGCAGTGAAATTAATGTGACATTTAGAGAAAATTTTCCCTCTCAAATGTTTCATGTTGTTTGCCATTTAGAATACTTAGAGAGGGGATTGGAATAATGTCAAGCAAATTTTGATTAAATAAGGCTAACCAGGAGCCAATATATTCATGCAAAAAAGAAAAACTCTTTTATTATTTCTTAAAAAGTATATTTTTGCTTTGGTTCTTTATCCTATGTTGAGATGCCCTTGGCAGATAATCTGACAGAAGAGATGCCCCCTTCTAACCAGCTGGGCTTGCCTTAAAAAACACAGCACATCTGGTCAAAGCCTGTGTCCAGTTCTTTGCTCAGGACAGTTCTTTACTTTGGATGTACATCAGAATTACCTGGGAAGCTTTTAAAATATACCAATGCCTGGGCCCCACTCCAGGCTGGTTACCGCAGAATCTCTTGGAGTGGGACCATGACAACAACAACAACAAAAAAAAACCAACCAATGTTCCCTAGCTGATTCTACTGTGCAGTTAGGACTGAGAAGCACTAGCTTTAGACATACAAACTACTAGCTGGGGAAAGAAAAGATGGTCTCCTTCTTCAGGGTGGTCTGAGTCTCATTCTTTGTTCCACCTGAAGTGTGAAAAAAATGTATTCTTTCAATGCACAGGAGTTGGGTTTGAGCACACACCTTGAATCAGCATGAGCAAGAACAATTGATGTCAGTATTCATGGACCCATAATAGGCCACCGAGGGCCAGTTAGTCCAGTTGTTTGGAATGTAGTATTAATGAGATCAGAATAGTGTATGCTGTCCAATTAGAATAATTCTGTTTCTTAAGTTATTTATGTAAGCCCAACCAAGCTGCCTCACAAAGAAATCCGAAAGTGATCGCAAAGGCAGAAGACAATGGATGACTTAGCATAGTCCTGTTGACTGTGAGAAAATTGGTTCTGGGGATCTGCCCCATGGTTAGTGCCTCTGATTGGATGAGGATGCAGCATGTGACTTCTGCCCATTATGGTTTGTGCTGGTTTTAGGAATGGAATGTTTACATCTGAAGGCCAGGACCCGCAAGAATGGATGGTTTTACTCTTTTAGAGTAAAAGAAAAAGGAGAAAGAAAGATGGGAAGGTGATAAGTTTCAATGATACTCTCCTACCTACAGTGGCAGATCATGCCTGGCATGTTTGCCCAGGTTAACCAATCCATATCACAGAGCAAGGAGAAGAGAGCACTGTTGAGGTCTCTGAAAGCAAGCCTTCTAGACCTGTTTCTTCTTTACACTCAAGTGCCTGTGAGTGGGAATTCTCATGGTGAGATCTATTATTCCATTAGGGCCAAGAAGTAGAACAGTCACCAGGGGTAAAATTTGTATGGTTTTGCTTATTTGCTAAAGCATATTGTTCTGGCATCATGCCTGGAGGTCAGTTCTCCACAGAGCTCCATATTTGATGCACAGCACACAGGTTGGGTGCCTCGTATGCAAAGCTGTGCAAAACATTTCACTTGAAAACTGGCTTCTTCAGCATGACAGTAATTTGGGATGTTGCTTATGCTTTTCATGCAAAGCCAATATCCTTTCAGTTTCCTTTTTTGCATCTTTGTGTCTATTAAATTTCTTGAAAATGTTTTAGTATTTTAAGTTTGGAGGCTGAGATGGGATGTGTGCATACTACTCTTCTTATTGCTTGAATCAGGTCAAATTCCTAATCCTACTCAGGGTTTCAAGTTCTGTAGAAAGGTGGGGATAAGGCTTCCCACCATTTCCACCATGAGTCATGACAAATGCAGTTGAAATGCCCCTTTGGGTTCATGTTCTGTTGTCACATTTTTATAGAGGAGGAAAGTGAGATATGCAGAAATTGAGTAACTTGCCCAAGTAATTAAGTAACATGCAGAAATTAAGTAACTTGCACAGTGAAACTAATAATTAAACTCCTGAGTGCTTAATCAATTCCCTGTTTTAATTGGATGGCCTGCTTTTTGGGGGTGGGAGACTTCCACTTGCTAAATGATATACTGTACTGAAAATCATAGAAGAGCACATTTACCCAACACCATTTTTGCCCATTGTGTTGGTATAATAAATTAACTCAAGAAATGCTTGTTGGTTGACTGATGGATAACCTCTTCCACCAATACTTCCAGCATTGTATTTATTCCCAACAGAGCTTTAAGTTTGCCTCCTCCTCCTCCCGTAATTATGTTTGCAACAATTTCAGCAGGCATTTTCTGATGAACAAATTAGAAATGACCTGACCCTTTTGATTTTTATTCTCCCACTCCATCCCTTCTGATGGCACCAAAAATTGCTTGTGGTTTACACTAAAAGGGATTTTATCCTGTAGATAAAAGCAGTGTGAGCAGATAGTACCCAGCCCATCCTTAAATGAGGGGCATGTGGAGGGCTTGAGCCTAAGTACATACAGGACAACAGCCGGATTAGTTTCCTTCTCAATTCTCTCTTCTGCTTTCTCCCACCTGCTCCTCACCGCCATTCCCATCTACTTTAGATATTTAGAGTCCCTACCCTGACTGTTGGCTGTTTGATGCTCATGTGGTAGTCGGACCTGCTGTCACCTGTCCTATATTCTCCTTCAGCAAACTCTGAGCTGATTGAAACAAGAAGCTGAATCTAAGAGCCCAGCACAGTTAATGTCTGACAGGTAGTCATTTGAAAGGAATCTGCTATTTTGTTAGCTAGACAGCTATCATATCTCCTTTCCCAGGCACTTTCAGGTGGAGCGATTTCAGAAGGCACTAAGGAATGGTGAGAATGGTGAACATTTCTGGTAGAATAGCAGGAAGGTGGAGGAGATGCATTTGGGCATTTTTCAGTTTATACAATGGTTCAGTGAGAGTAGCACTAGTGCTGGAGAGAAGATCCATTTTGTTTGCTAGGGCTTTCAGTTACTTTAGTGCCAAAGTTCCCTGCTTGTTCCCACTTTCTAAGGCTGCTCCCTTTCTATGCCCCCAACCTCTAGGTGCTCAGAAGCTCTTTTCCCATCTCGTTCATCTGGCAGTATTCTGCATTTACTTTTCTAAAGCCATTGCTCAGGCAGTCTACTGTAACCAGATTAGACAGTGATGTTTTAATGACAGGAGCCGAGACTCGGGTTTGCTTGCAAATTTCATGTTTCACATGAAAGGCTTTGGCAGCCTATGTGGACTGTCCTTCACCTCATTTCGGGCATAATACTTGTTTGGCTTTATATCTGTGATAAAACGAAGGCCTTACTACATAACCAGTGCTGAGCAAAATGTCTTAAAGCAAAGAAAGTGCAGAGTTTAAATCCACAGTGGGGCATTACCTTGCCTACATTTCCATATCTACGGAATAAATATTTTAACATGTTAATTATCTACTACGAATAAAAATACCTTTGAACTTCCAGTCATTTTGATGGGCACAGAATTGTGTCCACCCGGGAGCAGGAAGCAATTCGTTTCTGTAAAGATTGTGGGTCCTGCTGTATCTTTCCCCAAGTGGTTGCCTGGTCAATAGTCATCCATATTCTAGGGAATGTTTGTGTCAAGTTCACCTTGGTGTGCAGGTGAGAGCTGCTTCCCCAGAGCCCAGAGGACCCCAAGGAGGTAGCAGGCATTTCCCCAGGCTGTCGCCCCACTATGGCCTTGGTTTCTGACTCATTCATTACTTCTTGCCCCATAGAAAAATTCCCCCTAAGTAGGACATTTTGGCTCTTTTCATAAATCATCTATGTAACCTTTTTATTCTTTCTTTTTTCCACTGCAGACTGAAAACTATTCTTTTGACTCCAACTACGTGAACAGCCGAGCCCATTTAATCAAAAGGTATGTTAGTTTACTTGCTTATTTCAATAATTAAGCTTGATTTAATATAAAAAGCAAAGCAGATTACATTTTGTAATGATGCCTGCTTTGGATTTTAAAATGAATGCCTATCTGCTTATTGTAGAAGATTGGGAAGATTCAGGAAAACATAAAAAACTAAATAAAAATCACTGGTAATTCCCTACTCAAAAGTAATCACGTTGGCATTTTATCATATTTCTTTATATCAAATTGTATGTATAAACACAAATTAAAAAAATTAAATCAGGATCATATCAAAATATAGTTTTATGTGATGATTTAGAAATCTAATATTAGAAAACAGATATTTTCAAAATCATGTTGGTATCAAAATTCTTGTTGTTCTTCACTTTAAAGAGAGGCCTTAAACATTTTATCATGTGGAACTTCCAGTGAATTTCAAGATTGCTGTTATTTTGACAATTTTGAAATCATTTAAAAAAGTTATTTTAATGACAGATAAACTCATTCCTTATCTTCTAAAACTTGTAGATGAGTGAGGGAAAGAAAAGATCTTTGCGTGATCCAATATTTCTTACCGTAGTTAGAAGTGTTTCAGTCGAAGCTTTCAAAGTTAAGATCTGTGTGATTTGTTAGTAACTCAGTTATCCATAGAGCCACAATGTATGTGAACACAGAAGCGAATACTGCCAGGGATGATGCCGTCGGATGTAAGGGGTGCCAAGGTGCCTCTTGGGGGCAAGACAAGGAGTGCAGGGAACACTGTAAGGTGGCTGAACTAAGTAAAGCAGAGAACTTCTTAGGCAGACAAACCAGACTGACCATTCAGATGGTGCCTTTATTACTGCTTCATGCAGATAGCCTCTTGAATGGCCCAGTGGTTTTTCTGCAGTTAAACTCTGAGTATGTTTGTTAAAATAATAGAAATGAAAAAGAGAGACAAGCAGGGTATATTGCAGCTGCAGTAGAGAAGACCTGACAATTCTATTATTTTCCTGGCTCTAATCCAATAAATTTACACCACCAGAAGAGTAGAATTCAAGGAATAAACTACGTTGCTGTACCAGCAACTTTAATTCATATCTAATTTAATTCATGATGCTGCGGTAACTCCTGAAAACGTGCTAGGTTTATCTGTATTGGTCTGGAATCACTTGTGACCTTAAGTGATGATCGTTAATTATCTGAAAATGGATAGCCCAATATTGCTGGTCATAGCCTAGTTTAGAAGTGTTTTGAGGGGTGGAGAGGAATCCATTTAGAATATTTTCTTATCACACCGAATAAAAACAAAAGATGAGCAATTCAAAATTATCCAACTGATTTGTTTTAGGAGGGGAAAGTAAAACCCTTTTTTTGTGCCCTGATCACAGTCACTTTGTAGCAGAGATCTGCTTTGTTTTCTGCTTCAGGAGTGTTATCTCAAAGCTCCTTTTTAAAACTTCTGGTAAGAGCAGTGACTTGCCTTATCCTCACAGGTCTCTTGGGCTGGCTCTGGGTATTTGGGAATTCTATGACCAGATTAAACTGATAGCATGAGCCTGATTTTCAAACCATGGCGGGAAGTTTAGACTTCTGGGGACTCTAAGCATCTTAGGCCAGCCCTGAATGTCCCATGCACAGGACAGATGATGAGATGAAAATTTACGTTCAAGCATTCTGCTTTTGGGATACATGTATTTCCACAGAAGCTTTGGGGCTCACTAGAAACCTCCGATTTTGATTAATTACTTTAATGTTTTTGTTTACACACACATACACACAAAAGGCACACCTAGACTTACTGGGCCCCTGGTGGGAATGTCTCCTGATGTTGCCTTGTCTTGCCAATGGGTTTCAGCCCCAGGTGAGTTCACTATGGATTCAATGTGACCAAAGAAATTGACAGCAAAACGTTCTTGGGTTGAAAGGGTTATACCCAACTTTATTTCCAGGTGGCAGGTCAGTCACTAAAACCCCATTCACTCAGAGTGAGTCTGCATGCAGCAAGCCGGTCTCTGCCTGTGGGCCCCTCTGCCCGCACAGCCGTCCTCTGGACCTCTCTGCCTGCACAGTCGTCCCACACAGCCATCCTCTGGGCCTCTTTCCTCGGTGCTGCCACCACGCCAGCCTCTGCTCTGCTCTCCTGCAACCCTGCAGCCATACCACCGTGGGCTCCCAGAGCATTGGGTGGAGCTCTTTATATAGAGTCAAAAGCCATGTTTTGCCCACAGGTGTGCAGTGAGCTAGTCAACCAGGGCCAGGTGAGAATCCTGGCCACAGGAACTCTCATTTTATCCACATGCCTGAAATCAAAGATACTGGCTTTTTACCAGGGACCACATTGACTAAGAAATGTGAAAGTATCTGAAAACAGGGATACACGTATTTTTGTCACTTCTGCTTTTGGAACCTCAGAGCTTTGGAAAACCACAAAAGCCTTGGAACTTATGGATTAATTGAGTTTAGACAAAGTACAACACCTGGAAAGATAAGGAATCTGTGTGCTGTGTTTTTCTGGGGACTAACCATTTTAAATGCAAAATGTTTGGAAAATGTTAAAAGAGAGTGGTAACTAACACCAGGTGATAAAACCATGCAAGCTGTGTTCAAATAGGTCACAGTGATATTTGAAAGGGGTTTCAATATATGTGGTTCCTTGAGGATCCATTCGCATGCATGGAAAAAGCTCCTGGCCAGGAAATACTGAATCTGATGATCAGTTTTAATTTTACTGTCAACTCCCTGTTTCTTTGAATGCCAATCCAATTTCAGGCCAACCTTGAGAACTTCTCTTTGTATCCATTTTCTCTTTCTCTATTCAGTTTCTACTCAACATGTTCCTTGGACCCTTCTTTTTGGCATTCTCCAGCAGTCGTTAACTGTCTTTCCCAGACTGTTTACATGCAGGCTTCATTGCTGTCTTCTCAGAGCAAGGAAAGCCAGCAGTGGTACTTTGCCCCTCCTCATGCCTGGTTTCTGCGCTGCTGTCTCATACCCATCGCTGCAGTGCTCCTGGAGTGATATCCAAGAGGGCATGAGGATTGTACCTCAGAGAAAATAAAACAGGAAATAAATAAGGTCCTGAAACAGTGTGGAAAGGAAAATGAGCAGGGGCTGCTAAGCATGCATAGTGCTTTCCTTTTTCACCCATATTGTCCTGGGGTTTTGTAGCACCTGGTCTGGTGCCTTCTCTGTAGCTAGCACTGGGACAAGTTTCTTGAGTGGATGGCTGAAAGAAGCTGAAGAAAACATCAGCAATTTTCCACTGAAAACTAACACTAAGCTTCCCTTGAAGCTAGCAGTTCCCTACCTTTAGGGGGCATTTGGAATCGCCTGGGAGGCTTGTTAAAAGCAGAGGCTCCAGCTCAGTCCCTAGAGAGTCTCCAGTTTGCACAGCTTCTCAAGGTGATTGTGTATAGGTGGCCTAGGAAGCACTATGGGATCTTCCTCTTGTTCCTTAAATGTAGTTAAAATACTCTTTTGACTTCCACTCCCTTCTCATTCTCTTTCTCAGATGGCATTCCTTCAGAATGTGGTGTCACCTACTGGGAAGATATGACCTGTTTCCTTTCAGATTATTTTGTCTTTTGGAATTATTTCTAATATTTTTAAGGATAAATATAGATCAGTATCTGAATAATGTTTATTCCTCAAGCATTTTCTGAGTAACTATTATGTGCCATCTTGTTCTAGGTATTTTCAAACAAATCTGTCCCTCTGTTGGCCACCAGAGCAGTAATAGAAACATTTGCATTTACGATGCCATTGCAAACAGGTACCCCTAATTTATTGTCCCACAAAAGTTTTTTACAAGTCTTTCATCTCCCAAGAGGTACATAGGTAATAAAACAAGTGGAATCAGCATTTTTATTTCTGGCATAAATTGTTGTTTGTTTTGGGTGAGTAGCCATTTACCAGGCTGTTTTACAATTTGCAGCATCTTGCTCACTGGGTCTTAAACTGCCGTATACAAATCCATTCATTAGGCCACTAAATGTGCTGCAAGATCAGAGTAAGTGGTACTTAGTTTGTCAGATGGGCAAACTGATCTTTAAACAAGTTAACTGGTCCAAGGTTTGGGGTGGTGGTGGTTTAGCCCTTGCCTTTTCTTCAGAGAATGCATGACTTTTCATACTCACACTACTAGTCCCTTAGACCCTAGTAACTAATCCTTCACTTTTTATTATTTCTCTCCTTTCTACCTAAAAACTAAAAGCAATGAAGTGGTTTATAATACTCAGATGCTTATAAAAAGGATGATCAAATTTAAAAAAAACAGATCCAAAACCAATTAGGAGAAGCTAAATAGAGATCCCTGCCATCTAACTTGCTGCAATTAAACATATTTACCTTGAAAGTTTTGAGCAGCCAAGACAGAATGGTAAGGACACCAGGGTATATAGTTCTCAGTTTTCAAAAAAGGGAGGACACGCATTTGATGGCCGAATTTCTTTTTTGGTTCTTGAACTGTAGGAGAAGTGAACATAGTGGAAATTGTCTGACTGTAGTTTACAGAAGACATAGAAACATTCTTACATCAATCCTATAAAAAGACTATGGATGTAATATTTAATTGTAACTCAACAAAGACATTACCATATGGGGAATGATCATATTAAACAATAACCGTTTATGGAGCATTTGTGTGTTCTTAGTAATTCATGTACAGTGTCTCACTGAGTCCTCAAAATGGCCTTGGGAAGGAGGTTTTAGCAAATGCATTTTACAGACAAGAAAACTGAAGCTCCAAGGCATTAGATATCAGGTCCAGGGTCTCATAGATGAAGTGGCAGATTACAGATTATCACTTGTTCTAATGACTCCAAGTTCAGTGCTTTTTCACTATAGTCTGGAAATCTAACATGTCACAGGAATAGAGTTTAAAGAACCTAGAACAGTGGTCCTTGCTTGGCTGTGATTTGGCAATGTCTGGAGACGTTTTTGGTTTTAACTTTTGAGAAGGACCCTAACTGGCATCTAGTGAATAGGGGCCAGGGATGCTGCTAACCTGCAGTGCACAGGACAGCCTCCAAAAATGAAAAATTATGCAGCCCAAAATGTCAGTAGTGCCAAGACTGAGGAACCTTAGTCTAAGGGATCATTAATTGTACTGTCCTTAGACTATATCCTTCACCATCATATATCTCAAGTAAGTTTTGGCAACTGCTGAAATGCGATGAATTCAGGGTTGAGTTCTCTGGCCCAAAGTGACAACTTAGTGTGGTGGATTAAAGAAATTCTCATGTGCTTTCGATACCAGAGCTACAGTGGAAACATTAATATTTGTTATAACAATATATGAGCCAGTAACATCATCCAGGCAGGTCGTTTCCTTTCTCCTGAGTTACAGGGGAGCATGTGGGCAAGACCTATTTTCTTCCTAGAAAACAAACTTTGAATCTGTTCAAGCTGTGGGATTAGTATTTACAGGAAGCCCTAAAATCTGTGTGATAAAGCTAGAAATGCTGACGTGCTTAAAGCCTGTGTTTCCAATTGGTCTTCATGACTATAAATATCCTATAAAAATATCCTATAAAGGAATTATAGGATGATTCATTTTTTAATAGAACTGCATCCCAGTGGGTCTACAGGACTGAGTAGCTGCATGACAGTATTTGGAGTACTGAAGAGAGTTAGCCTATGGAACAATTTTAGTTTTAATACACTTAATGCTCAGTTATCCTTTCTGAAAATAATTAGCAAACAGGTCAACACTTCACTTTCTCCTGCTTTTCATGTTCTTATAATTATGGCTTTCCAGTTACTGCCCTTTTGATCTTTTGCTTTTCATATTCTAGGGAGCAAACATTTCACATCTAGGTTGGTCATACGTTAAAAATCTGCTGTGATTCCTTTTGACCAAGTGTGGAGAATGACAATGTATCCATTGTGTCCACCTCTAGTTCTTTATCATATGTTCTGAATGTGCCTATCCAAGCCTCAGAGAGCCAGATCTGTGGATGTTCAAGATTGAGCAGATCAAGGGAGTCTGCAGTTATATTTCCACAGGGTTCCCTTTTCAGAGGTATAGTAGGTCTGTTGGGACTTGTTCTGATTCAGGAGCGTGCCACTTTGCCTTGTTGAGATGATAGCACATTTTCTTGAGTGTGCCTTGGCTGCTTCCTCACTGACTAGGGGATGGATTCATCCACCATTCACTGGGCATTTCAGATGCATAATTTATATATAGTCCATGGTGTTGCATAGCTGCAGATTCTATCAGGAGATACAAAATATTAGAAATAGCAGGTGGGGTCTCTTTGGATGTTCCTTATGTATTATTCTCTCTTTTTTTGTGATAAATGGCATGGGATGCTTGGGTAGTAGTTTTAGTGCATTATATGGCAGATTGATGTAACAAGTGTTAACAAAAATTTACCCATAAACCCTTGAGCTGGACCTTTTCACGCACGTTCTTAGCATAACTACACCCACAGTTTTATTAGCGCTCACTCTCTGGTTCTCACTGTTATCTTAACTTCCATGCACCAAGGCTCTCCTCTTCTCAGTGCCTGCCTTTCCTCTTTTTCTTTGAATCTGCCCCTCAGCCTTCTTCACTTAAAACTGACCTGAGTTCTCTGATCCTGAGAATATTTTAATTGCATTACCTCAATGTCTGCCACTTTTATTTTTACAGTTGCTTAGTAGACATCTTTGGCGAGGCAGTATACATAGTGGTTAAGGGCCCAGGCTCTGGAGCTAGGCTTTGGTTTGGTCTTAGATCTGCTACATTTTTACCAGTTGTGTGACCTTGGGCAAGTCATTTAACTAACATGGGCCTCTAATTTTCATCTGTAAATGGGAATATTAATAGCACCTTTCTCATATAGAGTTGTGGTAATTAAAAATGTGATTCATGTCAAGCACTTAGAATAGTGCCTCATACATAGTCATCCCTCAGTAAATATCAGCTATTACTATTTTACTTTGGTTACATGAGAAGAGAAAAATACCTCTGAAATGACGATATTCTTTGTAGGTGGTTGTTTCAGATTTGTATCATCTTCCCTCTTGCTGTAGTAATGCATTGAAGATAAATGAATGAAAATATTGGCTGCCTCAGCATCCGATCCTGGGAACCTCTCTGCAATGTTAAGTTTCATTATCTTTAAACAGAAATTTCTCTTCCTCCTACCCTATTGGGCAATCCAGTCACTGCTGGCCTCACCACACAGCTGACATCATCCTGGCTCTGATAGATATTTAAAATCAGATCTATCACGGTTGTAAATGATCATTCTTTCTTCAACCCAGCAGCTCCACTTTCAAGGACTTGGAGGGCAACAGCCTAAAGGATAGCGGACATGAGGAGAGTGACCAGACTGACAGTGAGCATGATGTCCAGCGGAGCCTGTATTGCGATACTGCTGTCAACGATGTGCTGAACACCAGCGTGACCTCCATGGGATCTCAGATGCCTGACCATGGTAAGGACTGGTTGGATGTAAGTTGCAGCCATAGATTCCAAAGAACCCAGAATGTTTGTTGGCATGCTGTACTACTTCACTGTAATGAATGCGTTGTCAAGGAGTGCACTGTGCTCATGCCTCACTAGCATCAACAGGGTTTTGAGATGTCCTGACACCTGACCAGATTTTCCTTCACACTCCGAGTGGATCCCCTGGGATTATATAATGTTCAGGCATACATGTAAAATCTGACTACACGTATGTAGTTCACACATTCTCTTCAATAAGAACTGCACTGAGCACATAGTAAATGAGCAGATGTCTTCTCACCAGGAATAAATGCCTCTTTTTGCTTTAGTACATGAATTCAAGTGATCAGTCAAGTTGCCCTGAACACAGCACTAATGAGACCAAAGGGGTGAGCTTATTTTCCTATCAGGCTTGTTAACTTTACCCAGAGAGACAGTCTGTTCTCTGACCACAGATTACATACCCTTCACTGAGAAAGTACCAGATCTCCCATTTTGTCTAGGGGCTGCCATGCCAAATCTCTCTTGCTACTACACCAACCATTGGTTGTGGGGAAGACCAGGGTAAGAAAACATGGCTGACTCAACATAACATTCTTTGCATGTGAAGAACACCTCAAAGCACATGTTAGGAGTGGCATCTTCATGTATGACGAAGAGTCGATTTATTTTTGTGAATTCAGCTCCACATGCTTTAGCAAGAGGAACTATTTAAAACTAGGCATAAACCAGGGTACAGAAACATTAGTGGAGTTCAGTTAAGGCAGAATGTTCACATGGACTTGGGCACAAATGTCATTTTCAATGTTTTACGAATGTGAACATGCTAGGCAAACAGCCTGTCTTTTTCAATTAAGAACGATGAATCCAGCTTGGTGTTTAGGCTCAATGAAGCTTCAGAATTCCTGGCTATGTCTTGAGAGAAGCTAGACGAAAGCTCAGCTGGAAGCCCCACTGCTAAAGACTCAAAGATGAGAAAACAAAATATGGTGATTATGTGCTGGTCTTCAGCTGTTTCATTTCACTGTAAACATCATTAAATGCTTTTGTTTTGGTCTTGTAAATGAACCCAAAGGAAAAAAATGCACGATCCACAAAATAAAATGTTTTCCATGGGGAAAAAAAAGTCACTGTAGATTCTATTAAATTGTCTAATCCATCCCCTCCCCAGCAGCCCCAAGTGTCAAAGTCTATAATATATAAAGGTCACTACTGACTGTGCACTCTGCCTCCCTAATTGGTGAGTGGTGACTTCCACATAGATAATATATTTTCTGGGCAACCTTGCTAAGACTAAAGATGAAAAAATTAAGCATGTATATAACTGAGACAGGGACAATTTAATTTTCAGAGGATTAGCAGTGTGTCACAGGATACAGACTGATATGTATCATTTACTAGTCTTGTATCTGTCTCAAAGAAATGTTTTTCATTTATATCAGAAAGGGTTTTAGTTAGATGCTCTCTAAAATGAAATGACTCCAGGAAAGGAAGTTGTCATAATTGATTCTCACTTTATGCCTGGCTAGAACAGCATCTGTTTTAATTTTTTGTCACATTTCTCTGGGAAAACAGTATCAGTAGACTGCAGTTAGTTTATCTGAGGGAGTGTTTCTTACAAATGGGATTTATTGTGTATATACACACACACACACACACACACACACACACACACACACAAACACACACTATGTAGACTGTATAACAATGAGAGTATTCTAAAGCAAATGTGTGGCATTATCCCAAGACTCTCCTGCATAGAAGTTGATTACACACACACACACAAAAATGAGTTTTTGCTATTCCATTTTGGCAACACTCACATTTTGTTTCTCAATATTTGATCTGCATATAGGTATCTTCATTTTTTCCATTATTCCAGCAGTCACAAAACCTTGAACCAACCCTTGGGTTTGTTCTTTTCAATTTGGTTGTGTCATTAAAGTTTCTGTACAAAGGCAGTTCAGGACTTGCTTTCATCTTAGGCTCTACCTTATGATATTCCAGTATTTTTGCACTTTCTATGATACTCAATTGTATTCCAAACCAACTCTAGCCTAGCCACACAGATTGGGTCACCAGTTCCTTGGGGTTGAATATTGCTACTGCAACCAACAGCAACAATCTAACCAGTTAACATTTTATAGCATTTTACTATCCCAAACCTGGATTCACATTAAAAATGTTTCTCATTTTATCCTAAGGCACAGTGGTTGAAAGGCAGTCACTGAGCAATTTTACCATGCATGCCTGCTTCTGTCACCATTCTGACTAGTAATGGTTCTAGGTAGATTCACTCCAGAGCAGTATGGTATTACTGCTTCTGAAGACTACCAGTTTAGAAAGGTGAGGAGGAAAAATACAATGTCCTCTGGACTCAGACCTGCACTGAAAGTCTCCAAGATCCCTTGAAGGAAAAAATAAGTCCCAAGTTTTTTCAGTTCATTGATACTGTGATATTCATCACAAACCCAAGTGCTCTGAAATCCTGTGGGTTCCAGACCTGCACTCTTCTTGTGGTTTGAGTGGATGTCTCTGGAGAAGAGCAAGGGTTATAATGATCTTGTCAGACTAAATCTGATCCTGAGAATATTTCTTTTGGTCTTGTCAGAACCACTCCAAAGTTGGACCTAATATACCAATAGAGTGTACCTTGTATATTTCTTTTGGGGAATTTGGCTCATTTCATGTCTGTAGCTATGTGAATGTTTCTAATATGGAGATTAGCACATCATCATTCTTTGCACATATATGGATGGACACATGATTGATGGGAATCTCAGGATTTTCAAAATAAAGTTAATTTTATGATCTGTTAATTTTTCCTTGAGCAGGAAGGAGTTGTTCAATGAACTAATACTGTGTTGACAGTATTTGAGGGAAAGGTTCAAACTATATTTGTTCTTCACTTTCTGAGACACTGGAGCCCTGTGCTTCTTTACAGTGCCAAAAGTTCCTTTGGGCTTTGGTTCTTGTAACTTCACTACAGCAGAAGAATGCTAGCGCAAATGTCAAGGGTGCTTCATGACTCTCAAAGTAAAGACCCAAATCCCTTAGTTTTCAGTAACCCTTCTCGGAGAACATTCCTAGGGATGGGAATTCAGAATCACTATATTCAACCAAGGAAGGAGAATGTCTGGGATACTTGCATTCAAAGGGCAAAAGTCATGTTGTGTGTTTTGATTACTCCAATCAAATACAGACATGAGCTGGGTCAGGGTGGAGATGAGAGGGAATGACAAGAATCTGTGTTTTCTGAATTATTATCAATCCTGGTATCACTTTCTGCATGCCTAAGACCAGGTCAGTGGGTTGGTGAACTGGTTGAGCTGAATTTCTTGCTTTCCAGGTGACTGAATTACAAATTCATTTACCATCGGCAGTACCCTTAAATGAATATGTCTCACTTGTCCCTAATACTGCAACTCTTGTCATGGCTTCCCAGGTAGGACTCTTGTCCTGTACCTTCTACTGGCATATGGCACTTTTTGGAATGCTATCTTTCTATAGCCCTCAGAGTGCCTTGACAACAAGTAAATGTTGTCATGCAACAGATTTCACCACCTGATTGGGTTCCTGAGGTGATTTGGTGCTGAGCTTGGGAGTCACACTCAAATCTTCTAACCAATGCCTTCCCTCCCTGTATTTGAGTTATTTGGTAAAATTACCACCTTCTGGCAGGGACACAAATTTTGCCTTATGCAATTTCTGCAGATAATCTCTAAGAAGAGTAACCAACAAGTAGGGTGGTCAGAGGTATCAGAGGCCCATGCGTTTTATTGCATGACGGGATATCATGGGACTTGAATCTCTTCCTATCAGGGTTATTTCTGGGTTGAGTAGTTTTGGGGTAAATAGGCTTCTGTCTCATCCTTGTTTGATGCATGACCATTTGTGATAACTTGGATATCCCATTATGCTTACTTAAATATGTGGTCATTATAAAAAATTGGGGTTTATGGGGATCATGTGCTAGAAGTATACATACTAGTTCTAAGCCCAATTAATTTGTTTCAAATCACACTCAATCTCTTACCTTATGATTTTAACTATTGATTATAAATTCATCTACTGAAAAGATGACTCTAGTTGCTATAATATGCATCTCATCTGGAGTTCACTACAACACTGAATTGGTTTCCCTCCCATGCTAATTGACACCAAATGGAGGAAACAGAAATTTGCAATATCTATCTGCTTTTCACATCCAAATGCACTCACATGCAATATAATAATTGCTTTATTTCTTGAAGTAGGGTCTTCTGCATTTTACTAAACTTGCTTATTTGCTAGTTTTATCACCTGAATATTATTTAATGTTTGTTATGTAAAACATGAATATGAAGAACTTGATCTGTGCCTAGTGCAACTGCTATTACAAATTAGCCATGAAAATGTTTTGTGGGCTGCATACTATGCATATTCTAGTTTCAATCACAGGTGTATTAAGACGTTTTCACTTTCAACACTCTACCAACAATGTGTAATTTCATTTCCTCTAACCTTTTAATGAAATTGTGATTCGGTGACTGAACACCCTTCCTTATCCTCCTACCTATCCCCCTGACTCACCTCTCACCTCGCTAAATTTCCAAACACTCATTTCAATTAGTCTCTTGGCAAAATAGGGAATTCTCAATGGAGGATATTTTGTGACATTGCAAAGCACTGTGCTGCTGGGCTCCAGATATGGTAGCATGGACCAGATGTTCATAGAGTAATTTAAAATTCCATTTTATCAGAATAGCACTTGCTGTCAAAAAGTTTTATCTTTACTTCAACAAAGAGGTTGATTAGATCCCCCTGGACCCAAATTAGCATCTTTGAGGCTAGATACACTGTTTTGCAATTCATGTGGTTATTTCTCCCCTGATTTTGCTCTTACAGACTCTTTTAAAAATGTGTTCAGCCTCTTGCAAATATTCCAGGTGAAATGTTTAATTACCTGGACACAGGAATATATATAGTGAATGTATATATGTGACTTTCAACTTTTTTTTTCTTGTCTCAGGTATCCAGTATTCTAATACCAGGCAGGAATAATCCACGCACAGATATATATCTTTCATTCATTCAGCAATATTTTTGAGTGCCCATTGTGTGTCTGGCTCTGGAAATTGAATGTGTCAGCTACTACTGTTAGTGACTGCTGAAGTTTCATCTTTTTAGCTTTGCTTATGTGGGATTTACCAAGGTGACCAAAGTCAGCTCAATAATGAAATGAATAATTCTTTCTGATTTTAGAAATCATTATAAGAATAGAGTCTGGCACTATTAAAAACCTTATTAGTATTGTGCCAATAAAGCAAAAAAAAAAACAATAAAAAAGGACTGTTACAATCAAGATCTTATTTTTAATGAGAGTGTCATGAAAGAACCCTCCTTGATGTCTTGATTTTAATAATATCACAATGGTAAACATTTTCTTTTTAAACTCATGTTCTGAGGTTGAACTTCCTGCTCACTTTTAGTTAACATCACTGTAAGATAGTAGGTTAACCTCTGATATGCCCAGTCACCTTGCAAGTTTAGAGGCACTCAGTGGTACTCAATGCCCAGTTTCCCTTTTCCTCTGATGTCCAGAGACTTTATCTGTTCTCAGTCTCAACAATACCTGGGCAGGTGGGAAGAGAGGTGACAGGTGGATGCTCTTTTTTATTTCAGCTACATTGCTGCACCAGATATTGGACTCCTTCCAAAGCATTATTTACACTTTACTGGCAAGACAGTCACTGGAATAAAAAGTTGTCCTTAACTAATGGAAATATTCATGCTGTTAGCAGTTGTTTGCTAGCATTATTTTGGCATGGGCCCTGTGGTTAGAGAATTCTCTTTTTTTAATTTATTAAAGTATCATTGATATGCAATCTTATGAAGGTTTCACATGAACAACATTGTGGTTTCAACATTTACCCATATTATCAAGTCCCCCCCAACCCCATTGTTGTCATTGTCCATCAGCATAGTAAGATGCTATAGAGTCATTACTTGTCTTCTCCATGCTGTACTGCTTTCCCCATGACCCACCTATATTGTGATTGCAAATTATAGTGCCCCTTAATCCCTTTCTCCCTCCTCCCCACCCACCTTCCCCAAACCCTTCCCTTTGGTAACCACTAGTCCCTTCTTGGAGTCTGTGAGTCTGCTGCTGTTTTGTTTCTTCAGTTTTGCTTTGTTTTTATACACAAATGAGTGAAATATTTGGTACGTGTCTTTTTCTGCCTGGCTTATTTCACTGAGCATAATACCCTCTAGCTCCATTCATGCTGTTGCAAATGGTAGGATTTGTTTCTTTCTTATGGTTGAATAGTATTCCATTGCGTATATGTACCACATCTTCTTTATCCATTCATCTACTCATGGACACTTAGGTTGCTTCCATTTCTTGGCTATTGTAAATAGTGCTTCAATAAACATAGGGGTGCATATGTCATTTTGAATCTGAGAAGTTGTTTTCCTTGGGTAAATTCCTAGGAGTGGAGTTCCTCGGTCACATGGTATTTCTGTTTTTAATTTTTTGAAGAACCTCCATACTGCTTTCCACAATGGTTTAACTAATTTACATTTCCACCAACAGTGTAGGAGGGTTCCCCTTTCTCTGCATCTTCGCCAGCATTTGTTGTTCCTTGTCTTTTGGATAGTTGCCATACTAACTGGTGTGAGGTAATATCTCATTATGGTTCTAATTTGTATTTCTCTGATAGTTAATGATGTGGAGCATCTTTTCATATGCCTGTTGGCCATCTGAATTTCTTCTTTGGAGAAGTGTCTGTTCATATCCTCTGCCCACTTTTTAATCGGGTTATTTGCTTTTTGGGTGTTGAGGTGTGTAAGCTCTTTATATATTTTGGATGTTAACCCCTTATCATATAAATCATTTATGAATATATGATGCCTTTTTGTTCTTCTGATGGTGTCCTTTGCTGTACAGAAGCTTTTTAGTTTGATGTGGTTAGAGAATTCTTTAGAACAGTTCTGTTCATCTGCTTTTAAGTAGAAACACTATTCCTCTTTTTTTTTAATAAAAATGTTTCCCTGATCCACTTGGAACTTATGGTTGTCTCAAACTCCCTATCTTAAAATTTATTATTATGAATAATTACCTGTAGTAAGGGACTCATTATTCATCAAGAGAATAAATGCCAGGAGCTTTCTTTACTGGTTGACACTAAGAATTTCTATATTTCTAAGCACTTGGAAAGCACTGGAGGATGGAGGCTATATAGGGAGTACACTGAACAATTAAGAATTTCATTCTCCAGGAGTTTATGGCCCAATAACACAAATGGTCCAGTATGGAATAGACTACATAGGATCAGTGAAGAAATTAATTAAGATTATTTGAGCTGGAAAGCAAAATGCATTTCAAAGGACACTTTGGTGTAATGACATCCCTTTGAAGGAGTGGTGGAAGCCTGGCCCCTGATGTAGTATACTAAATAAATTATGTTCTAGTTGGGTGATTTGCTAGGTGAGTATATTCCACTTGCTTCATGATACAGCAAGTTCTGCAGGCCATGATGATTAGGGCACTGCGAATAGGCTAACAGATGAGAAGCAAATCAGGTTGTTTTGTAGGGCTAGATCATATGGATTGCTATGCATACTCAAGAAGTCCACAGAAACATCAATATCATTATCTTCTTTGGGTCTTTCAATCTATTTAGTACTATTTCTGTCCTATCATAAGATGGTTAAGAGTCATAAATAAACTCCACCGGGATAGGAAGGCATGAATCTAAACTTGAATATTTATGAAGTTTTTTCTTCTGTTCATTTTCTCTTTTAACCTCTTTATTATGAAACAAACATGGAGAACTAAGCCCAGTCATAATTTAAAAAGCAATTTTCAAGAATACTAAAATCTTGTGTTATTTCTTTATCGTATGGGTGAAATACTTGTGAGATGGCTTCTCTCTGTTAGCATAGATGCTTTTTGTCATCCAGGGTCAGGTCTTTGCCTCAGCTATCGTTGGTCTCTTTCTTTACCAAATGGCTCATTGCCTGTTTACTTTGGGCCAGAGAAAGCTAATTTGACACATCCACTTTGGAAATGTGGCTTTTTGACAAGAAAGTCTTTTCAATTTCTCTCCCTACAAGGCTTACTCCTAATAAGGCTCCAGTCATGGGAAAAAAATTACCAAGCACCAGACTGGAAAATGGTTGAAATGGCCTTTAGAGCCATCAGAAAAGTTGCTTTCTTAAAGGATACACAGCTCAGTATGGGTAGACAAAACAGATTATTTTGTAACTGGGCTGGGCAGAGCATCATAAACCAATTATGCTGCCATGTAGAGAGAATACAAAGCAGTTGCCCATGGCTTGGGTTAAAGATATTTTCAATGAGATGCCATGCTCTAGAGTTGTTTTAGAGCAAATCCCATGGGGCTGGACATTTGTGTGCAGGTGACAAAGTCAGAAGGGTATTGTGGGATTTTAGGTTTTATAGTGAATGCTGGACGTCTCTCAAAACACTGCAGGTCAAAGATCTACACTATAGTTGGAGAAATATGCGAGATGGTGTGTAGCAGAGGTGATGTGAAAGGCTCTGAATCCAGAAGGGGCCAAAGGAGTTTATCAGAAAATGAACTCTTTGTGGCTGAATTCACTCAGTTTTGTCTCACTGAGGTGGACTCATGAGAGACACTGTCTTTTGAGGGGTCCAGGTAATCAGAAATAACAGTTCTACTTCATTATTCTTCACAACAGTGTAGACAACAAACTTGCAAGCTGTGAAATCTGAAAAAATAGATAGTACTGTTTTATCATTAGTTCTTTTTAACCTTAGTAATGTCCACTTCAATGGCAAATGAGACTCTTGACGTCCTTGTCTTAGTTTTACAGGAAGATTTTCAATTTGGTGGAAGTTAGAACCTTAAAAACATGTTCATCTCCTCCTACCCCAGTTAGCTAAGCTTTAGGTTCTTTCTAATTCATGGTCTAGTACCTAGGCTCTAAGTCGTGCAGGAGGGCAACTGTAATATGTTAAATAAAAGCATAACTTATTATCTTGCTTCCCTTTTAAATAGGTGTTTGTAAACATTGTTGTAATCACCTGGAGAAACTCAGTAGCCTTAGTTGATTGCAGCAAGGCAGCTTCCCAGCCGTGAGTTTGCAAATTTAAATCCAGTGCCACAGATAACATTTTCCATTTTCCGTTTGGCCACTTTCTCCACCTCTAAGCTCATATTATCCTTCCTTTCTATCCTTAGCTTGGATAATAATAGATGTTTGGCCTTGCTTTCTTTCTTCCTCTTTCACCCTGTATAGAGTTCCCAACCTGGGTGAACAATAGAATCCTCCCCTTTTAATACATGGGTAAGAGGACAAAGAGGAATGGCATAGTTTCCAAGATGTTTAGACTGGTCAAAATGTTCTAAGGCATCACCACCTGCTGTTTTTAATCATTAATGAGGCTGTCAGTTGCTGTAATCTGTGAGGTGAACCAAACGAATGGTTTTGATTTTAATTTAATTTAAGAATCAGCTTACTGAAAAAAATGCCTCCAGCTTATAAGACTCAGGTTGCCCAGTGTTGATAAACCAAAGCAAGTCAGATGAGAAGCTGAAACATCATTCATATATGCAAATGTGAATGTTTTAAGCTTGGGGAACTATGACGATTATCATCACTAGCTAGAAAATTTAGTCACTTTAATTCAAGGAACCATTTTATTCCAGAGACATACTTCATATAAATATCTTTTCCTTTTTTTTTTCTGGAAGAAAAACTGATGCATCCAGGATTTAAAGACTTGATTAGTCTCAGAATCTAAACCGATGGCAGGGTAGAGTGAAATCCAAAGTGCAAGTTCTTTTACTTGACTCACTGACCGTTAAAGTGTTTGTACATTTTTGAAGTTGACTGTTGATCTAGGAGTACCCTATTAAGTTTGGGTTTTCTTACACTAGGATGATTTTGC
>JAVSCE010015215.1:0-27912 GCA_032199065.1 Smutsia gigantea
TGGCCATAAAATTCATTTTCCTTTGCCTTGGGCTCATCTACTGAATCGTAGGAATAAGGAAGAGCAATGATAATCCATGGTTGACCTTTAAAAATGCTTCTGTTGCACACGTTACTCAATTCTTATGAGGAAAATATGTAGCAGAGAAGATGCACTTAGGTCTAAGATTAACCTGAACACAAAAACACTCAATAAAAAGGGTCATAAACTCAAGAAGCAAATTCTGAAATGCAAGAAAATAATCATGGATGAATTTAAATGTTTAAAAGATAAAAAGATTTAGGCTATCAACAATACAAGAACAGCACATTTTTTTATCCCTGGCATTGACAAGGTAGAAGCCTCTTATTTCTCATTTCTAATTCACACTAGGTGTGACAAGAGTCATTTTATGGATGAAAAGGAAGGCTCAGAAATAGTAAGTGACTTACACAAGGATGGTTAATAATCCTGAAGGTCTGAATGGCTCTGAATGCTTTTTCCCACTGTATCAACCCGCCTACCATGTAAAGTTTATTATTTACTTAATACCTATTAAAGTCTTAAATATATTATCATTATACTTTTACATTATCCATACATACAATGTAATTAATATCAGTCTCATTTTACACATGAAGTCCCGGTGGTTCACTGAGCAACTTGCTCAATATTGAGTCCAAAAGCAAGCACATGCCAGATTCAGGACGCAGACTAGAGGTCTGTCTCTTTCCACTATACCAATCTGTCCAAGTACTATTAAAAAAACAAAAAAGAGGGGGGGATAACAACTACAAAAAGTGTCATCAGTAGATTCAGTTCTAAGAGAAAATGATATATATGTCATCCTTCAAGCTTGATTAAAATAATAAAATCATAAAAATTCTATGACAGAAATGGCCACAGGAAAAGAAAATCCAGTAAATTCAATGAAGATACTTGGTCGGGAATAGGGAAGAGGGAGGAAGGTTAACTTAAGTGATCTCCTCTGATACTGTAATTATTTTTAACTTACAGTAACATAAAAAAATGTTTATAGTACCCAGGAGGAAAGGAGCAATATGACTATTTTTCCTTCTCATCCTGCAAAAAATGACATAATAGAGGCATTTAAGAATGAGAAGATTTGCCGTGTAATGATGTAGTGATCAGGTTCATCAAGCAGATTTATTTCCGATTCATTTACAGACAAAAGGGATTTGAGTGTCTCCAGGCTGGCCTCAGGCAGATATAAACCAGCTTCATATGTACAACAAATAATGTCCCTCTTCCTCTCTAAAAGCCCTGGATCCAAACAACCCAGGCGAAGGCTAACTCTGTAAAGAAAAGAATGCTGGATTATTGATGATGGAAGAGTCCAGCTCTCACTGACTCTCATGTTTCAAGTTACTGGGCAGCTCCGGCTTGCAGAGAAAGCATAAAGCATGGAGTAGGACATATTACCCATATTTTCCAGTGTTACCTTTGTTTTCCTGCCCTTGCTTAAGATAGTATATTTCTATGTTAAGATCAGTTTAGATTCTCTATATTTCTTTTAGTTTCCTTGAGTTCTAATTGACATACAGCATTGTAAAAGTTTAAGGTGTACAGCATAATGATGTGATTACACATATTGTGAAATGATAAACCACAATTAACATCCATTATTTTATATGATGATATAAAGAAAAAAGAGTTTTTCCTTGTGGTGAGAACACTTAGGATTATAGTCTCTTAGCAACTTCTGCAGTGTTAACTATAGTCATCATGCTGTACCTTTCATCCTTAGTATTTTAATCTTAAAACTGGAAGTTTGCATCTTTTGACCACCTTCATCCATTATCCCACCCTCCAGATTCTATATTAAAATAACAAATAAAAACCTTTTGTGATTACCTTTACCAAAAGTGATCACCCCTTACTCAATTCTTATAGTAACTGTTAAGTGTTTGTTTTTAAATTCTTGAATACACATCTTGCATATCAACTTAGGTTAACCAACATGGATAATGCATATGATTGTAAACATAAAGGTTAATGAGATATAATTCACCCCTGCCTTCATTGTACTTACAAGTTGGTGACAAAGAAATCTATTTACCAGTATTTTCCAAAGTTTGATTTTTAGGTACGCATGAAACAAATAAGACAAAAACTTAAAAAATACATACATACTTCAAAATTTCATTTAGTCTGTGTTTAAAAACTGTGATTTTGTAGATATGCTTTAGAATTAAGAAAAGTATGAGATGAAAAACAGACAGTAGGAGGTTATGAGAAAAATCTAAGCAGTGGAACACAAGTGAATTTGGACACCACCAACTGCATATACCTAGCTACAATTTGAGGAAATAAAAATGTTTCAGAAGTATGTTTGTAAAAGCCTGCTATAGCAGCTGGGGGAAACACCTAGTTTTGTAAAAAGGTCTCAGAGACGGTACAGCATTTTTTCCCGGCCTCTAAAGAATGAGGACATGCATAAAACGGCCCCACGTGATTTCTGGCAGGCTTCCTGCTGCCAGTACAATGGGAGCATCTCATTGCCAATACTCTGAATTTTAGGATACTTTGTCTGAAGGGCAGGCATTCCACTGTAGTTTACCTAATTTCTATGCTTTGTCAATAAGATAATCATTCCACTTTTTAAGTAATGCTATTTCCCATTTAAGATACCAGGCTTTTGGTACTTGGTGTTTTGATGTGCTGGTCATTTTCCTTTTACTGAGCATTTGCTAATCTTCAAGTTTGTTATTACTGTTTCCTTCCTATACGTTACTTTCAATTCTTAGGAACTATTTTGGTTTGTTCCATCTACCCATTGTAATCATCCAGAATTACGAGGCAGCACTGAGTTATGAACCAAATACCGAAACAGTAGTTAGGGGGCTGGGTTTTAGTTCCTACTTTGCCATTAAATAGTTGTATGGTTGTGAGCAAGTAAATTACTTTAAAAGGCCTTAGTTTTATCATCAACAAAAAGAGAGGCTAAGAATAAATAGTTCCTTAATGCCTCAAATAATAAAATCATCTGTAGATTGACCATTCTCCAGCAATTTATATAATCATTTCATAAACAAGTTATAATATCCTAGCTTAAAAAGAAGCTGCTATATTCATGGATTTGCAGATGATTATTCAAGATTGACTGTATCTAGATCACGTCATGATTTTTCTTTAGTATTTATATATTTGTTATCTAATTATAAATATTATATCTACTCATTGTAGGAAGTCTGAAAGATCATAATTTTAGCAAATAGAATGAAATCCATCAGTCATATATAGCAATTAGAAAAACTGCTAGTTTTTGCTAATTAAAAATTTAATAAGAAATTGCTAATTAAAAAAGTATAATTAAAAATTGCTAGTTAAAAATTTTGGTGGTTTTCCGTAATTTATTTTAAATACTAAAGAAAAGGTTGTATTGATTATAAGTAAAATATTGTGCTAGTTTTAAGTATTTATGTTCCTTACTAGTGTTTTAGTATATTAAATAAAGACACGATTTTTCCCATAATTCAACTTTCTCATTTAAGACTAATGTTCAATTTTTTTGTTTATTAACATTGTCCAACTTTTTTCTGCAGGTTTTGCATATATTTTAGCAATTTTCATCTTGTTTTTCAATTATTTTTTTTAATATATCTCTTATTACCACCTTAGGATACAAATACAGCAATAGAATTCTTAAAAAAACATTAGCAAATTTGATGTTCAGGATACAGATTACCAAATTAGCCCAACAAAATACTGCACAAACTTCACTCACAAATGGCATAAAAGGAGAACAACTTTTTAAATCCCTCATCAAAATGAGATTCTACTATTTTTTTAAATGTCCACTGGAAAAGGGAAAAATGCTCTCATTTCAAATTTATTTTAATTATTAGTGAAAATGTACATTTTCACATTTAAAAAAATGTTTAGCCATGAATATTTTTTATTTGCAGGTTATTGTTTAATAGTTTTAAGACATTTTTCAATTAAGGTATTTATCTCTTCTTGATGACATTCAAAAGATGGTTAAAATGGTTTTTCATTTCAGACTACTTTAATTTTTATACATGCAAATCAACTTAACTTTTTCTTTGTATTTTTATCACTATCTTTAATGCATAAGTCTTCTCTATCATAGGGACTTATATTCTCTTCTAGTTTTTATAGTTTCATTATTAAAATAAGCTACCTATTTCATATGAAATACATTTTACTATATGGTATGAGGCAAGTATCTAATTTTATTCTTTCCAAACATTTATTCAATTGTCCCAGATCAACTTTTATAAGAATTCCCTTCCCACACCAATATTTAATTTCACATTTATTATCTACAAAAAAAACTGTGAATTTTGATCTGTTTCTAGGGTCTCCATTCTGTCCTACTGGTCTAGCTTTTTTGTTCTTTTACCAGTACAACACGGCTCTAATCACTGCAGCTTCTTTTAAAATTTTAATATGAAGTAGAGCAAGTCTTACCCATCGTCCTTCTCTAAACCTTCTTGGCTCTCCTCTCCTGTTAAGACTACCAGATGAACATTAGCATCATTTTCTCAAAGTTTTGGTAAAGTTCTTTTTTGAAATGTTTATTGCTACTGAATTATAATCTATGAATGAATTTTAGAAGAAATTTTTTACAAAACTGAGTTTCCCTATTCAAAATTAGTACTCAATTCTTCATTTATTCAAACTTCCTTCCCCCTAAATGTAACTATAGGACCTACTTCATCAATTATAATTTTCCTGGTCTCATACTAGACTATGAGATAGATGTGTAGAGATGACACAAAACCTTCCTCTCTTTATCTGTCCTCCAACCTAAGTTTAGAAGTTCTGGCTCCGTAGTCTTGACAGACTTCTGATAAATAACTGATATTATGTATGAAGTTGGATTTAGATGTTACATTTTTACCAAGTATGTCATTGAAGAGAAATTTCCAGCTAATTCCTTTTTCTAGAATCTGTCATCTGACAGAACCATACGACATCAGGAGCCTATTATAGCAAGCGTTTAACTTGCTGTGATTTTAATTCTCACTTTTTATTTCACAGTGTTAACATTAACATAGAAACACTAGGGAGTCTGGCTTTCTGTTTTTATTTATGTATGTATGTATATATGTATGTATGTCACAAACTTGCCTTAACTACTGGTTGTTAAATTTTGTGAATCTCTTATATTTCCATTATTTTCCTCAGCCTTATCTTATCCTTATAAATATAACACAATCCAGTTGCCTTAGATACATTAATTAGAAATCCTCAATAGCCACTGTACTGAGCCCAAAAAGACAAAGAAAAAGGCTAAAATGAATACAGAAATTTAAAGAGCCGACTGAATATCTGCTGACAGACTTCCAACAATTGCAACTTTTTCCATTGGGGTAGAAGGATGGGAAGTAAAATGAAATATGATCCAAGTCTTAAATTGAGAAGGATTATGAAAAGGTTCAATATGTTACTCTTCACCAAACCCGTTAGCATCAAACTTGAAGAGAAACCCTTGGAGCCTGAAAGGCTGGTTTTAAAGCAAAGAGAGGAAATGAAGGAGAAAAAAACTGAATACATGTTTCACAAATCATCAAAACAGAGGTTAAACTTCAGTGAAAGTTGAAAAGGTTCTTAATTTCTAGTATGAGGTTATATACAGGAAACATCAGATGTGCCATCAAAATTTAACTTAGAAAAAAGCCAGAAACCTGTGTTACTATTTCTCTACTTGCAACTGGGGATCCTGGTGTCCTCCAGGCTAATCAATTCCCTGCATGTTTTCAAGGAAATAAATCACTAAAAATGATCAATCAACAAATGTTGGAGCCAATCCTATTAAATGCCATGAATTAAAAAGAGAGAGAGAGAGAGAGAAAGTGAGACTGTGGTTGTGTGTGTGTGTTTTCATGGTGCATGTTGGAGAAGGTGACGATATTCTCCCCAAAATATAATGCTCTCAAGAGAATTACAATGCAGCAAATAAAAAGGCTTAGGGTAACTGAAACAATTATGGAACACTAGAAATACGCAAGGAAGTGCTAACTTGTGTTTAAAAAGGCAGTTTACACCAGAGGAAAAAATGAGTGAATGTTGTACTAACCTGGAAAGAATTAGAAAATTACAGTATCAGAGAAAAAAAAAACTTGAATATTTGCAGAAAAATGTCAGAAGAGTACAATAAAAGCATTTTCAGTTTTATACACATCTTCTTAGGAATGTATTTCATATCTATCCCTGGATCAAGCAATGTTTCCATAATATGTAATGAGTAATTTATTTTATACTATAAATTTTTATACTAATGGTAATTAGTGAGCTCTATCATAAATTTAAAAATTCATCCTATTTTTAATGAATACTTGGAAATAAGATTTTTACAACAGCTCACAAAACCCCATGCCCATATTAACATGCTGGCAAAAAAAAAAATTTTCTGGAACAAAACTTTGCACACTCTGTTTTAATTCTTTATTTATCAGTGTAGACAAAATTTAAACTAAATAACAGCTTATCTGGTTAGTTAAATGAGATTTTTATGTAGAAAACAACTTTTCTCTACCTATTAAGAAAAAGATACAAATACACACACAACAAAGCACACACAATTAGCAATGTATTTGATTTCCCTGTTTTCACCACTGAGTAAAAAGATTCACTCCATGGATATTGCCCAATAAAAGAGTAAAATGTTTATTTCTTTCTCAGACATTTCTATTAAAGCTTCAAAAATCAGACTTTTCAAGTAGAACACATTGAAATTATTTGAGAATCAGAGAATAAGAAAGATAAAATTAGGTATTAATTTTTTGAGTATATCCATTTCCTTATAAGACAATTTAAAAATAAAGTTTTTAAGCTTCCATCTTTTCTTTTCTCACAAAACTGGCAAAGTATGAAATAATGAAACAGGTGGGCTTGTGTGGTTTTAACAGCAATGAAATATAATCAACTGTCTCATATTATATTTCCAGGAAAGCAAGTGACTTCTAACCCTGATCATGATCCTTAGGCAACCCTACTGTTGGCATGAAAGTATTCCAACTCCCCACAGGGACTATATATCTGCTGGTCCTGGATTTAATTAAAACTTTAAACAAAATATACAGCTGAACTGGATACAGGACTTTGTAGTATAGAAAATAATGTCAAGCAAATTAATGTCTGTAACCATTGTCCATAATGTAAGATTTGAATCAAGTGCGAATGGTAAAAAGAAAAAAAATATTAAAGCACTGCAGTTTTATAATGCAAAATTAACTTTCAGGAGAAAATTTTATAGAATCTTGTACATTAACTTTATATATTTATTCCTTCTGACACACAGCCAAAAGTCTGTGATTTCCTTATCTTCTTGGCTCCATATCTTATAAAGTAAACTTCTAAAAATCTCTCAAATTTACATTTCACTTTTCTGGACTGATAAACTACATATCTGGCACTGTTCTGGTCTTGTCCTTTCTGACAACGGAAACATGTAAGTGCAATGAATTGACATTTAAAAATTAGAACTTAATGCACAGATCAGTGTGGCTAATCCAGTTACATGTTCACACTCACATGGGAAGGACTGACTCACTGATTTTCAAGAATGCCAGTGGAAGCAATCGGAAAATCACCAGAACTCAGAACAGGGGAAGCAGATGGTATAAAAAAGCTTAACACTCCTGAAGTGTTAATGCTTCCACACTTGAAAGATGTGGAGTTCAAATCTCACTCAGTTAAAAACCATTTCTTACACAGTCGGCATGCTACATGCCTTGAGCAGTTCACTTAGGAACTATTAGTTACAGAAAACATCAACCACGCCAGCCAGCATGTCAACAATTTACTCTGAATATTTCTATTCCAAATACATTCTGGAACAAGGTGAGATTCACACACACATACACACACTACAACAATCCAACAAAGATAAATGTTTCACCTAAGAAACCAGCCATACAGAAAGCTGTGAGAAAAACAGACTTCCTTTGTAGCCATTCTACCAACTAAACTCAGCACACAGTGTACCTGGTTCAGGTAGAGAAAGCATCAATTTACAAGTAAGAATTTTTGCACTTTGCCTTCAGGAGCTGTGTTTGACATCTTGCTGGTCACTTTTTCTTACCTAAGGAAGAGTTAGGTATCTAAAGATGGCTTAGCTATTGATGACACTTGCCTCACTCTACAAGTTTCTTTCTCAAAAACACAATTCTAAAATTTAGACAAGCTTTTGACTCTAAAAACTGCTTATATAAATTCATTATGTTTCCTATTCATTTGATCTGTCCACATTCTCTCTAAGGAAATTTCTCTTAAAGAGCTGCTTTCATGAAACTGAAAATTAAATCAAAAGATTTCTCCTTTCTTACTGGAGACTACGAGGAGAACACATCATTTCAATTGCAAACCTACGTTAAGTAAAAGATGGGTTAGTTGCAGGCTGACAGAGGAAGATAATCTTCCAATACTGAGCTGGGATTTTTTAGTTTTTAAGTAACAGAGCTGTGTATTAAAAAAAAAATCTAGGAATTATCAGGAATAAGAGAATCAAATGTTAAGATCAAAATAAAGGCAAAAAAGCCCAGAAATAGTAGCTGATGTTTATCATGCAATTCCCCTGCAAGAATGTAATCTCTCCTAGAAGATAAAAACATGTTACTCATTGTTAACACCTATTTCTCAAAGAACAGGAAAATATGAATATGTATGTAAATTGAGAGACTAGTGTCACATTAGAAATAAAAGAGCTTAAGATTTTTCCTGTTTGGTCTACACAGTTGTACACAAAATATTCTTGAGGTTAGAGTAATACAATTTTCTACCCTATTTATAGGCATTTACTTACTATAGAAAGATATGAAAGAGCTCTAGACCAACTGTGAAATCGCCTAGAACATTCTATGACTATGGAATCATATGCATTTCTATTTCATGTCTCCACTACCTCTGTGCCCCCCCCACCCCCCGTCAGCACTTGTGACTTTATTTTTTTCACAAAGAGGTTAATCTAAACAAAGAGATTAGAGACCACAATGACAAGGCAGCCACTCTAGATCCTCTCTCACTCCAGGCGACACGTTATGCTCTTTTGTTCTCAAGATGTACTGCCAAGATGAAATGACCTAAATTGCTTATATAATTAAACCCAACAATTACTTTGCATTGAGAAAGCTGAGTTATTTTATTTTAAATAGTGAATAGGCTTAAATGACCTTTGGGATTGGAAGGGCTCAAACTAATAAAAGTAATTGAAAGCGACAGCTTAGTTTCCCATAATCTCTTGGGATTATTCAAAAGCTATGCTTAAGTATATATAATAAGGGAACTAATTACAGAGAAAGAGAAAAATTGAGTGTGATTAAAAATATCCTACATTAAATTTACTTTTTAATACTCTGAATATATCACTTATCTGTAATAAAACTGCAATGTTTAGGTGTTTTATACTTAGTTGAGATGAGAAGATTTTAATATACATTTGGATAATAAATAAGACTAAAGTTTTTACATATAAGTATATATAAAGTATATAAATATATACATGTATAATATATAGATGACTATATTATAATTTAATATGTAATTCATATTATATATAAATGATATAATCAAATATACAAATATATGTATATATATTTGATTTTTAAATGGGTAAATAAAAGCTTTATTAACATAGTACAGAACATGCCAGTTCAGTAACCCAGAAGGGCTAAATAGAAAAAGCATTTGAATTTAAGTCAGGAAACTATTTCTGGTATAATCCTGATCCAATCAACTCAACTCTTTGGGTGTTAATTTCTATCTTGTAAAGTAAGAGATGATGTTAGGAGGATTTTTACCATATGAATCTTCTAACATTCTATGATTCTAAAATATACCTATAATTTGAGAAAAAAAGAGAAGAAACTGAGATTCAATAAAGGCCTGTAATGAGTGTTAGAATAAAGAATAATTTTGACTATGTCTACAGCAAATATGTCATGACAGGGAGAGGAGAAGAAGCTCTCACCTAAATATGACAATTTTATCTTGGAGTACACTAGGAAGGGAACTAAGTTAATTGGGCATTAACAGTGTGCTGTTTCACTTTTCGTTAACAGAGCTAATGATAAAAGAAGGATTTTTGACTGTGGTTTCTGAGAAACAAGGGAAAATGGACTTCAAGGGAAAATACAGCCGTTCTGGACAGGGGGGATCTAATCAGGATGTCTGCTGAATGTTGGTCACTGCGAGCTGTCACTGACAAAACCTAAACAATAGAGAAATCATATTTACGTTGGGAATTACAAAAGGAACTGACAGACTACAATTTTTGACTTTGGAGCTTAAAGCCACAGAACTAATAATTATTACCATGGAAAGCAACAGTATGACACAGGAATGGGCAGGGGGTCCAACGTGCTTCACCTTCATCACCTCCATCGCACACTGACACTACTATCCGAGCCACCAGGAGGCGCCAAACCTTAATCTGAACCTGGCTCTCTGAACTCCCCCTCTACTGAACCGTCATGTAATCCAACCTATTTTGCAGGACTGAGGCCCACAGAAACAAAATCACACGATAGGCTAGGAGCAGTTTGAACAGTTATTTCGTAATTTGGTCTTGACATTTCATGTAATCTTGTGCCCCAACCACCACCTAGATGACAATTTTTGTTTATGGAATAACATTTAGTTTCTGCTTTATATTATTGGTATATGTTCGTAATTCACCTAATTGGGGATGGGATGATACTCTCAATTACCGTTACTCATTCACCTTGGTCCTATGGAATCAAAGAGAACAAGGAGAATAGATTTTTAATTTTTTTATGTTTCCTTATGAAGAGCCACAATAAAAATTAACAGTCTGAGAATGAAATACCGTTGGAAAGTAAATTAATCATACTTGCTATTTAAATTAATATGCAAATGGAAAAAAACATGCCTCTTTGGTGTTTAGGGTAAGTCAACGACTGGCATGTAGCACAGAGTTTTTTATAAAATGTTCAAAAGAAGGGAAAACCGCAAAGGATTAGAACGTTTTGGTTTTTTTAGAACTGCAATGAATTGGGTTATTAAACTAATCATTATGTTCAACTACAACTGTATTATTTCACACATATTCCTTTATCTGTCCTCACCTCCATATAAAAGAAATATAGGATGGGAAAAAAACTGTTTGCATACACACGAGCTTGGGGGTAGTGGCTGTGAGGAGCTAAGTGAGTGAGCCACAGGGAAAATGAGTACTTGCAGGCTAAATCTAGCCAGACATTATAATCCATCATGGAAACCTAAAGGGCACTAATAATATGTAAACGTGTATTAGAAAACATTCAAGGCTGTTGATGAACTTGATAGGATAATCAGAACATGCTGACAGACTAATGACACTGATGAACGGCGAAGGCAGCTTATCTTGTGGGCCATTTTTGTTCTTGTCAAATGGAAGCTAATCAAAATGTACTGGGAGTTAAACTCAGAGGATTCCACCCATTTGACTGGTAGGTGAACTCACTCTCTGAGAAAGTCTATAGTTCTGTGAACAACTCAAACTACAAAATCTGGTCAGCTGACAGCCCTTCACATAAAATTAAAACGGAAGGCAGCCACCAAATCATGGAAGAAATCTGGAATTTAAGTTACATTGGGAGTCTGCCCTCACAAATTGTTACAGAGTGCTTTTCAGAGTCTGCACAAAGTGACAAGCCCCTTCTGAAATGGAAAATAAGGCAGAGGACTAAGCAATGACCCTAGGGGCACACTTATCTTTCGCCTAGGTATGCTCAACATCTGGGTACCCACATGAGGGACAGGTCACAAGGCTGAATTTTTCAATCAAATTTATTTACATAAAATAATTGAATGAATTTCTGAAATCATTGACTACAGTGAATACCACACTTCCTGTTAATGATAAAGATGCCATATGCAGTCTGTTGCCAAGGATCCTTCACTAATTTAAAGAAAGGCATCTTATTTGATTAATTGAGGAAAACTGGGAATAAGGACTTCCTAAGCATTAGCAGTAACAATAAAATCATAAAATAAGGCCATTGTGTCTCCTTAGACAAAGCTAGAGAAACAATCCTTTTAATATTCATTTTGACATAGCCATCCAGCATTAATATAGAAATGTTAATTCAACTCATAAATCTACATACCCTAGGCAAGTACTTTATGGACATTTCACCTGAGTGGATAAATTGATGGTAAAATGTTGGCTAGCAAAACACACAGTTTTAATTCATAGTAGTGTAAAAGCAAATGTACATTTAATGAAGCCAGATTTTACCTTTTAGTAGTTATACCAAATACAACAAGAAACAGCTACTAAAAATACTCCAGTGTTAACATGTGTATGAAATCACCCCGCTGCTGCACTGGCTAACTGGGAGCAGGGTGCCCAGAGCATGGAGTGAACATATTAATTTTTCCAAATCATATATATATGTATGTGTGTGTGCGTGTGTATGTATGTATGTATTTTCTTTCCTGTTTACTGACCTGTGTCTCATTCTATTTCTAAACTATTTCTAAATTTTCCCTCATTCAGAAAAAAAGAGAAAAGTGAGTAGTATCCTTGCCAGACATACATTACCTAGTTTAGGGGAGTTTGGGTTTTTTTTGTGTATGCTCAAGCCATACACGTACTATCAAATTTCTCAAATCATAGAATAGAGAATTACCAAGCAATCCTAGAGATCACGTAGTCTCTTTATTTTACATGAGTGAGTGAGGCCTAGAAATGTTAAACAACTTAACCAGGCTTAATGCAAAAGGAAAGACTGAGTTTGTTATTTGTGCTTTGAAGAGAAAGAAGTATTTGAAGACAAAAGAAACCCACCCTCTTCTCTCCCTTAACTGGAAACAGCAAAGCTAATCAGTCTGCCCCGACAGCATCTTAAACTTCAGGGATTCTTTTCCAAGAGCTACATACTGAACAGGCAGTTATCACCTGTGTCCGCCATCAAGCAGATGCAGTGACAAGTTACTAGTATGCAATCAGGGATCACTCACAGGTGACAGGTAGATTATTTCATTAGAAATTCCACTTCTTGACCTCTTACACCTAGAAAAATCCATGGCCTTGCTTAGGTACTTAATAGGAGAACAAAGCTAATTATTCAGCTTAGAAAAAGGATTAACTGTAGTAGTATATTAACATTCTTCACAGAATTGTTTTCCACTGTAAAATAATGCTCTGAAAAAAACCTCCTGAGATCCAAGACTTTATCGATGAAAACCATACAAGTTGGTTCATAAGCATCAAAAATCACAAATCTCTACATATAACATGTTTACTTCGGAGAATCTTCTGATTAAGAAAGTAACATGATCAAAATTATCATGAATTTGATAAATTCATTAAAATCTACATGTACTTTATTCTCAATCTCTAGAGTCTAGCTAATACTCAACACCCAAATGGGTTTGAGTCCATCACAGCAACTCTGGGATCTGGACAATTTTTTGAGAATCACTAAGCTAATGAATTTATTTGCTCTTGTTAGAATAAGTGTGCTTTGTGAAATCTGAATGTATCACCCAAATGTGAATAAGGCTTTGTGTGTGTGTGTGTGTGTGTGGATTGATGATATGATTTATTAGAATTCTATTTAACAGAAGCACAGGTTTTAATTTCTCTTAAATATAATTAAAATATTGATGTTTTACTTACCCATCATGTTGTATAAGCTCTGGGGGGCAAACTGCCTGGGCATTTTCTGAATCGCTTCCTTGTATACACTAAGGGCATCCTGATATAAGAAAGAAAAAAAGAGATAAAGTATGGGGATATTCACTGAAAATAAAATAACAACATTCATCCAAAATTAAAACCTTACATGTCTATTTCTAAATGGTTCATCAGAAGAAAAAACTGAGCTGCCCTTCAATATCACAGTACCTCCTTTTCATGAATGAAAGGACAATATTCACCCAGTCAGTGAAGAAGGTCCTATGAAAATTTAGTTTAATAAGGAGTTGAATGCTACCAATGTTTTTATTTTAATATCAACTTTTTAGCTCACATAAATTATTCAATAAAAAGAACTAGAACAAGTCACATTTGGAAGTCACCCATAAGCATCAAAAATCGGTAGTTACTTTAGGTCAAGCAACTAAGTAGGATCTAAGTAAAATACCAACTAACAAATCTGCTAACTACTGAGATTATTAAATTCAGTTGTTTAAAGTTGTATCTTTATATTGCAGTCTTAACACACTGTGTGTGAATATGTGAGGGTGCAGCTGGAGAAAGACGGAGGAGGGATACTGAATGTGAGAGAGAAAACCCTCCCAGACATGCTCCATGAGGAAGAAAGGGAGAACAAGTCTGGGTGAACCTCCCACGTTCTTGAACAAGGTCCCCTCTCCAGCACTTTCTTTCTCTCTGCAGTTAAGAAAAAATTAATTTTCATTTCATTATTGTTCTAAGAAAAATTAAAAGAAATGGGTAGGATTTAGCTCAAATTACTTCCTTAATACTCAGAACGCAAAAAATGTATTTCTTAACATCAAACACTGGATATAAATATATAAAAACAATAATAATGTGTCTCGAATTGTAAAATCAAATAGATGGTGAGCAAATACACTTGAAAAGCAATGCATGTTATTTCCTTTTCTTGACAAGTCAAAACTGCCCTGAGAAATTTACAGTAATCTAAGTTTTGTTTGGCACAATTTTTTTCCAAGTGAATTTTATCACTTAACTCTTCATAAAAATGCCTATTAGCTTCTTAAATGATCAGAGTGTCCCCGAATGACACTATAAGGTAGAAAGCTGAGAACGGAAAACAGCAGAGAGCTGTTGGCCTGACCTCATAGCGTCCCTGCTCATGACAGAGCTTCCCCAGGTTGTACAGACAGCTGGTGACCGAGCTCTTGTGTGCATGAGGGTCCTTCAGGTTTTCATCAGGGATCTCAGAACACTTTAGGAACGTACGTCGGGCTTCCTCTGTCTTTCCTTGGTTCATTAGAATAATACCGGTGTTTAAATATGCAGCTGAGGGAAAAGAAGTGGAAATAAAAATGTGAGAAGATGATGTAGGCTGTGGATACAACAGAATTATCTTTACTTCAGTTTAGTTTCTGTCAGTTATTTCTGATGTTAAAAGAAAACCAAGAAATAAATACCTTGGGAACAAATATATACGGGAACAATAACATGAAGAAGTGCAGATGTCACTGGAAAACATACGGAATGGTCTCTGCCCTCAAGAAGGTCAAAATATTTTGAGCTTAAAATCTAGATGAATAAATGCTGTCCTTCTCTTACTGCAAAGTGATTAACATAACAAAACATGATAAAATTGAGCGATGTAATTGTTAGAGGCTCATAATGTGATCAGCAAATATTCACAAATAGCATACAGCATTTTTTTTCTCTGGCAGGCTGTAAGTCACCAAGATAATTTTCAAAGATAAAGCAGGAAAGCAGTATTTTTAAAAGAACTGAAATAATTACTTACAAGCCAGTGTAGGCCTGCTCCCAACTGCCAGTTTATAATAATGTAGCGCTTCTGCAAACCTGCTGTTCTCCTGTAGAAGTAACCCTCTGCATGAGGAAAATAGAAATTTGGAAACAGGACTATATTACTATACATAAAACCACAAATTTTTATTATATACTTCAAAAATAAAAAATGGTTAACAGGGCCATAAAAATGCTGACCTGGTACTATAAAAATAAATTCTAAATAGAAGGAAATGATTCCTCAGGAGAGAAAATACTGGAGAGGTATCAACTGCATTTATGTTGCATTAGAAAGTATTAGGAAGTATTTGCAAAAAGCCCTTTCACACTGCTGAACTTTCCCCCCTCTCCAGCAGTCTTTTCTCTCCCACTAGAATTACAAGCCACCTGGATTTCTTCTCAGAGCTTGCACAGTTTTTCATCACTTCAGAAAAGAAACTTGTCTGAGGCAGTGATATACGTATATTGAAACGAGATGTCTCTCTCACTAGCCGCATTACTTGGGAAATACAGTAGGTCCATGACTGCCTGAAAGGCAGAAGGTAATCTGGGTCAAGAGGATAAAGGGAGTCAAAACTTCATCAGATGCCATAGGAGAATAAAAAAAAAAAAAGACTGAAGATTATCCACATTATTTCCTTATTATTTGGATTTGGTCAAATAAGCTTGAACTTCAGAACACTGGGCAAATTTCAGTTCACTGCTGGGAGACACACTTTTGTCTGCAGATCCCCAGACACTAAGGCCTCCCTAGGAGGTTCCTGATGCAGTGGCCACAGGGATTAGCTCAGCCATTTCAGAGCCTGCCTTCATGACGTGAATGAGAATCAATTATAATCATGTCCATGAAAATACAGTGTCAGGAAACTGGACTAAGATCTCAAAGCTCTCACAGAGGGCTTTTTGGCCTATCCCTATTCTCCTGTAATCAGCAAGCATCTTACAGACAGACATTCGGCACATCTATTCTATTGGGCCTGAATACTGCTATTATCAACCTCACACTACAGAGTCTACCTCCCAGCTGCTGAGACCTTTCAAAGGCTGGTAAAATGGATGTTTGGGACATGAGGAGGCTACTGATAAAAACTTACCATTTGTAGAGTACTTTAAAATACTCAACTTATATTTAATGAGTATCACTGAAAAAATACCTGAAGTAAATCATTTTGAAATTAAAAGTACACTCACGGTGTCCTCAATGTATATTACCTTCACTACTTCTAATATTGGCTTAAAAAAGTCTTTTGAATAAATCAAACAATTCCAAACCGTAGCATTACTTTCATATACATATATATACAAAAATGTATATTCCTATAAAATATTTTGAGCAACAATTGGATCCTGAAGCTGATACACTTTGCATTCATTGTGCTTCTCAGTCGCTGTGAACAAGAGCAAAGCCTCCTGCAGTATTCAAGAGCTTGTGAAAATGTTCAACTGTCTTAAAAGTATGTAAACCTGATAAACAGAACATTCACATACTTCTCAAAAAAAGTAATAATATTCTTTATGACAATAATTTTATTGATAAAATGCTTTTCTATTACTTTTACCTAAGCTCATATACATTATCTCATTTCAGAAACTTAACTACAACTTTGATTGTCTTTATCATTTTCCTTTGAGAGTTGGGCTCTTCTCCTCTGATAGAAGGCTAATGGCACCCGAAGAGATACAACATCTAGATATTTAATCCTATTCTTTCTACCTTTCTTAGGAATTAAAATCCTCCCAGGAGTCCTTTCTTATCCAGTATCTTCAATCACTTTCCCCACTACAGTGTCCTTTCCTTTAAGAAATGTTCATGTACCTCTTGGAAGAGAAAATCCGGCCTCCTTATGCATTCCTGCAACCATATCCACCTACTGCTTGTTTCTGCTCTTCCCTTCAACATCAGATTTCCTTTAAGAACAGCCTCTGGTGTATATGTCCAATAACTCAAAGCACATATAACCCAAAATTCAGTTTAGGTTCTATTGCCAGAATTCCCCTGAAATGTCATAATCAAATTTCTCCTAAGTATCAAATCCCCAAAATGGTGTGCATATATGACCCACTCATTCAACTGCAGCACTTAGGACTATTCAACCCATCTTCCTTCCTGAAACTATGTATTTTCTTTGCTTCTAGGAGACCAGTCTCCCCTAGTTCTCTTCTCTAACTGGAACCATCCTACAGAGAATGAAGAAAGTATCTTTTGAAGAAAATTCATATATCCCTTTAAAAGAAATTGGTGTTTCACAGAACTTTGTCTTTTTCTCTTTTCTTGATAAACAGTCTCTGCATGACTTCATACATCCATGTAGCTCATGTACAATGCTGACTGTTCTCAATTCTGTGGTGGTCTTTCCCTTGACATCTAGATCTATTTTCAACAGCTTATTGGGCCAAATCAATCTAGGTGTCCACGGGAATTTCAAAATCAATGCATACAAAAATTGAAAACAGTGTCCCCCACTCAAAAATAAATAGAAATAAAAGAAAATCTTCTTCACAATCACATCATTGTTCACCGCAGTTGCTAAAATCAGAAACCTGGTTCATCATTTTTGACTTTTCACTTATCCTCATGATCCCATGTTTTATAAAGTCTCCAAAGCCCACAATCCTTATTTTCTGAGACTTTTTACCCTTGTCTCTCCAGGTGCACCTTTATGATCTGTCAGAGCCCTTTTTATCTTTCCTGACACCTAAATAATTGCAATAGCCCACTAATTAATCTCCACATAATTACATTTCTAAAGGGCAAATATGCTATGAGGCCAGACAAAATGAACATGAGTGAAAGAGCACGGATTTTGGACAACATGCCTAAAGCCCATAAGCCTTGAAAACTAATGTATTCAGCCTCCCGGGCTCCCCAATGCTGGTGCATTATACTCTTATCATTTTCCAATTCATAAAATATATAAAGAAAAGAAAATGATAAATAGCATGATAATTATACCTAGACGATCCTATCCAGTTTGCCTTAGTCTTTGGGGAAATCTAGTCCCATGGAACGATGCAACAGGCAAGTCTCCAGGATTATGCACAATGTGGCTGCTTGAATTAAAGATTATCGTCCTCTACAGCATCCGCATAGTCAGTACTGCAGTGAGTCCAAGTTAGATGGCTCTTGTGACTGACTTCTCATGGCTGAGGGTTTCATTGAGCACCAGCTATGCCCTGGCACGCAGGCTGAGAATGAATATGACAGCTGCACTTGCCTGTGGATGCACAATCTACTGGGGGAAACAAGTGAGAAAGGAAATGGCATGGAAAATTACTCTGCTGAAGGACAGAGGAGCAACACTGCCCCCGCTCAGGAATGGACTTGGGGAGCTCCAGAGAGTCAAAGGCTTGAAGGTGCACAGCAGGTGGCCAGCTGTGAGAAGTGTCTTCATCAGCCCCACTTAATAGGAATAAAGAGAGGTTTGCAGAGATTTTACCAGCTAACTCTAGGTTTTATGGTTAATAAGAGACAAATCCAGAACTGGAACACAGTTCCTTTCACACTAAATCCCACGTTTTTTCTAAAAGAAAAAGAGAAGAGGAAAGAGGTACAATAATTCAATTCTAAGTACAGGCATACTAGGTTATGTTTCCTTTTGCTCTAAACTCTCCTGATTTTGTACAGAACAACCTGGGTTGATGCTCTATTAAGGAATCCAATACCATTTGGGCAGCTCAAGATGAATTTGGTTAATTCTAGCATTGTAACAATGAGCTTCTGTTACTGTTCTTTTCCACATTTACAGACCCATTCTGTATTTCACTGAAGATCTGAGAAAAAGATAGAAACCCTTCAACAGTGTAATGGTTATGGTAATAATAATAATAATAATAGCTCCTTATTTGGCATTTACAGTTCAACAAGCACTTTACATGTATTAACTTAGTGATTACTCAACAGTAATTTTAGGAGGCAGGATTACCAGCCCTGATTTACCAATGATAAACCTCAGATAAGAAAAAGTTCAGCAACATGCCAAAGGTCATACAGCTAGGAAGGAGAATGCTACAATTCAAGCGCAGCAGTCTGATTCAAGGAGAACCTGTATTTTAATATACTATACTATTCATACCAAAGGCTCTTCCATGACTGTTTAAAATTGATGACATAATTTGTTTACGTGTGGATCATGTCAATTACACCTGCAGGTTTCTATATATATTAGAATATATATTACTCATATAGTACATTAATCTATACTAAAAACAAGAACATACTTTAACATAAAAGTGTTTATATTATTGTAAAGTATAATATAAAGCCAGAATCTAATGAGAAATAATTTTGTTCATATTATGTGAAGTTGTATTACACTTAGGGGAAGTGGCCCATGCAATACATTAATGTGAGGTTAAAATATCTTTCAGGAGAGAACCTGAAAAAAATGTTACTGATCACTAAGTAAGTGATAGGGTCACTTTTATATATCTGTGTGAACATAAATATATTATAGCATTTTTAAATAGAAAAAAATATTTTACTTCTCATATTCCTTCTACAGTGATTTATCTTTCAGAAGTACAGTCACTGAAATTAAGCAGATAAGGATATAAATTGGAGAATTTATCTGTTTTAGTTAAAAGAAGAAAACATATATGAATATATAAAGTACTATGCACTTCAACACTTAAGTTCTAGAAGACCACTTTACTTCAAGAAAAAAAAAAAAGACAAAACGTTCTCCCTCAAGTCCTTTCAGCCTTTTTCTGATTGTGGATCATATGTTCTAGAAATTACTATTAAGTGGGTAGAATTTCTTTTCCTTGTTTTGCCCATCTTTACCTCAGTTGCTCCTAACAACCCTTTGTTTAAAATACATTTTATTTTTAAACCTCAATAATCTAGACACTTGAAAAATGAAAAACAGTCAAATGCATAACAACAGATTGGACAAAATGCAAACATTAAATGTAAATAGGCATACAAATCTCCAGGTGATTCTGAATGTTGACAGAGATAGACGGGGAGCATTTACCTAGCACAATGTTTCTTAATCAGGGGTGAAACCGCCCCCACGCAGGGGACACTGGGAGACATTCATGGTTATCACAACTGGGTAGGTGCTACTGGCATTTAATGGGTAAAGGCCAAGGATGCCATTATATCTGTGAATACATTGGAAGACACAAGCCAGCCCTCCAAAGCAAGGAATTATCCAGCCTGCGATGTCCAGCCTGAATAGTGTTAAGCATCCTCACGTCCTTGCCAATCACATACATGAACTATGAAAAGAATACAGAATTTTTCATAGAGAAAACTCATTCTATCATCATTTCTACTGACTTCTCATTTTAAAAAGGCAAGAGAGAAATGGAATTTCCTATAAATTGAAAAGAAAAAGCATGGCCTTCCCCACCTGTCAGGCATCTGAACAAATTATCAGTAGCTCTTTGTGGTAAGATTGCCCTCTACACAGAACTGCTGAAACATAGAAACTGCCAAGTAAAATTCTAGCAAAGGGTTTTAAAAAGGTTGAAATCTGAAGTACTCAAAAGTCAGTATTAATAAAGTACATCAGTACGTGAAAAGCACACTCTTCGGGAATCTGTGTTGTGTAACTAAGCTGACGCATACACAGGACATGTGTGACATAGGATGGGGTTTACATAGTTATGTACCTTGAAAACCAGGGGAATACTCAAGAATGTTAGATTTCTCTTCTTTATTTCATTAAAGCATAATTTGTGGGATTCCTATACATAGTAAACATTGATAAAAAGATTACCAAAAAATGCATACCTATTTTTTGAATGAACCATCTCATAGTAAAGACAGGCAAACAATCACAATACAATGTAAAAAAAAAAAGCATGAAGTGTTTTGGGGAACCCACAAAAAGGACACCTGCCCAAGATGACAGATCAGGAGAGGTTCTTAGAGAAGTCACAATGCAGGGGATGGAGTTTCAGACAGATCAAGTCATACATATGAAAATTCAAAGTTACAGAAGACAGCATTTTAATCTACCAGTAGCAATGACAGTTTGTCATGGAAATTAAATGACAATCTAGATGGAAGCCTTTTGGAAACTGGAAAGCTAAAGAATTTAAAATTCAGATTATTATTGAGAACACTTCAATAACTAATAGTTTGGCTATTCCCTGGGCAAAAACACTTAGTTATCAAAATAAATCAGCTAACCTAATGTTTACAGGCAATGATTCACCACGTAATTTTTAATCCCTAATGCCCAGTTGTAGTAGTCCTCCCTTACCTGCGGTTTTGCTTCCCAAGGCTGCAGTTACCCACGCCAGCAGGGTCCCAAGCAAATAATCCTCCTTTATGACCTACTGTCAGAGGGTCAACAGCAGCCTAATGCTCCATCACAGTGCCTACATCATTCACCTCACTTCATCCATCACACACACATTTTGTCATCTTACATGTACAGTAAGATATTTGGAGAGAGACTACATTCACATAACTTTTATTATAGTATGTTGTTATAATTTCTCTATTACTATTGTTAACCTCTTACTGTGCCTAAATTATAACTTTATCATAGGTACATATGTGCAGGAAAAACTATAGTATATGTAGGGTTTGGTATTATCCATGGCTTCGGGCATCCACTGGGGGTCTTGGAATCTATCCTCTGCAAATAAGTCCCCTTTCGGAACTACTACAGCAACAAAAATATCATGTTCATCTTAAACTGAGACATTTTTCTGAATTTTATTTTGTTTGATTATCCTTTAATACATGTAGGTACTTTGAAACTAATATTTTTTTTCCTAAGAGATAAAACATACATTTTAGAAGTTCGATTTTTCCTAATGTATTTATGCATGTGAAATTTCCCAACTAAAATTACTTAGCACTGACTTGGAGTCATATTTGAACTTTGAATTAATCCAAATTTCCAAATCAAATTTTCTGATTTAGCTAATGAGTCTAATAATGATATTTTATATAATGTAACTGTGAAGTGGCATTGCATTTGCGTTTATTCTGTTTTTTCTTTTTTCTTTTCTTTTCTTAGATTTATACCAAGTTTTAGGCTATGGTTCTAAAAAGACACTTGGGAAGATTTACCTTCAGAATCCCTTATCAAACAGAAGTGATAACAGTATGTCATCCTAGTAACACACAAATGCCCCCAAATCTTGTTTGATAAAACATATTGGCAAAAATCTCAAGTGACTATTCCAGCAGTAAATGGAATCAAAGTCCTTTTTAAACACCGACAATGTAAATAAAATGAGTAATTTACTATTACTTGACTCAATCATAGCCATTCCCATGTTCAGAGCGACCCAAGAGCTTGGAAATCAAGTACCTAATTAATATGCACTCACCACTGAACACCTAAGAAGAACCAAACAATCAGAAAGCCAGTTTTTGGCCATGTGACTAAACTCTGTCCAATCAGATGAAGGCACAGTGGCCTTTGTCTCCCAGAAAGGTCGTTAAAAAGAAGGGAGCATGTTCTCCTTGACCCTTCCTCTTTCCTGGTGAAGTAAGGTAGAAGGGAGGTCCTGTTCTTAAGACTGTGGAGAGCAAATCGGAGGGGCCAGGAAACTAAGCCCTTCATGAAACTTTCCTACGATCCTGAGCTACACACATCTGGACTTTTTGTAAAACACAGAACACAATTTTAACTAGTTTAAGCTGATGTTATTTTGGGTTTCCTATCACTTGCAAACCAACCTCTTCTCAACTGATAAAATGCCACATCATTTTGTGTTGTTCTTATTTATTTTTTAGCACTATAGTAAAACCATAAAATTCGTAATACCAAGTATGGCTCTCATAGTAAATTTAAAGGAAAATTTCTTTTAATTTTACTTGAAAGAATATCAAGTATGAGTTGTCTGGTTTTGAGTAATAACCAGACTAGGCAATTGCCAAGTATAAATATTGCAATTAAAATATTTAGTCAAAATTATGTAACTTAAAAGCCTAACAGGTTCATAAAATTGGAACTCCTAAACTTGTAGACTTCAGAGTGATCAAAGTTATCACTCTTTGTCCAAAAGAGTAATGACTTAGTAGTATTTTTTAAATAAAAGCATTTTAGTTAATTCTTTGCAATATCCAAATAACTAGAAAGAAGAAAATCCACAGGAATTATCAAGTGAAATAGAAACAGGCACAATTTTCATCTTAAAAAAAATTTCAAATGATTGAATTTAAACTCCAAGGAAGATATCAGAGACAAAAATAGATGTATTTTCTGGTCTCCTATGGCGTTCATGTCACCCTAGGATAACAGGTTTTGTATTTGAGGACCAAGAAAAAGAATTCTCTCTATTCTCATTTTTTTTTCTCAAATCATATACTAAACTTTCTCCTGTTTAAATTAAGCTATTTCAATTCAAGAGGTAAGAATGATATTTATGTGAAGATGGCTTTTGAGCGGAGAAGCATATAACCTCAACTTATTAGGATAATACTTATTATGTTTGCTACAAAAAGCATTAACTGGACACTAATACTGTTATGTTTTTATACATGACTATTATATACAATATGTACTGTGAGCAAAATAAAAGATGTCTCTTCTTGACAAGGTTAAATACTACTAGGAAGGATAGTTGTTTCCCACTCTGTACTTCTACTGCATGAAGAAGAATGAAAAAAAAGATGGAGAAAAAGACAACCACCATGTGCCATGAACTAGACAGATGTGTCTCACGTGGTTCTCTTACACAGCTCCCCAAAGCTGAAACCTGTTTCACTGGGTGTCACTGCAAAGTGTCATATAACTGCCAGGTATTTTTCAGAAAACACAGTTATGCCTCTTCTCTTGTATCTTTCTTTTGACACAAAACCTTTTATTCATTCTAAATTGGATTTTGTTTAGTCTTCAACAATGAAATAAAGTACAATGATGACATCCTATTTCATATATAAGATTTTTATTTTAAGCTGTCAAATATGGAACAGTAGACGTCCAATGGAAATTATTTTTATATATACTTCAAATGCACTACCAAAATCCTTATCAATTAATATTAGAGGCAAAATTAGTAATTTAAGACTTTCATTTATTTATTCAATTTTAAAGTTAGTTTTTGTTTAGAGTCTAAGGAAAGAGAAATGCATTCTCACTGTGCTACCATGACTTAAAAATACATGAAGTCTCACTTAAATGTAACACTCATTACAAAGTACTTTTCCTGAGTTAGAACTTGGACTTTGACATCTAAATAAGCCTGTACAGCATATATAAGTCCATTTCTATTCATGACCGGTCCTGAAAAGATACTTCATGATTACCTTGAATAATCCTCTCAGTAAACCCTCAAAGATATAATCTCCATTTTACAAATAAGGAGCTTAAAAAACCAAAATGGTTACTCAACTTAAACCCATGTAGCTAATAATTGTTGGATCTGGGACTCACAGAACTACATTGTATATTAATGTATTTATAATTTTCTTTATACCTGATTTCTGAATATATAATACAGGCTCTATTTTCCCCTGCCTGTCATACAATAATAGGTTTGAATATAATTTCTTAGTTAAAAAACAGTACTTAATAGGAAGTAAAGAAGAGAATTAATACTGGATGGCGTTATGATTGTATTTTCCATATTCTTTTCATCCTTAATATTCACGATATAAAACATTACTCCTTTCACTTTAAAGATACGAAAACTTCAGAGAGAGAGAAGCTAAACAACTTGCCCATATAAGACGAGATGAGATTTGAACTTAAAGCTACCAGGCTCCACATCACCGTCTTGCCATTACAACACATTGGCCCATTGGGAACATGTGCCTGTTCTCAGTTTAAGCATTAATAATTACCCTTTCTCGGGCTTAAACAGCCAGTGCTTTTTCACTGTAGGAATCAACAAATTTCTTTCCTTATTTATATATTCCCATTCTAATATATTAACATCTGGGATTTGCTTCAAATGTGGATAAAATACAGTCTCTAAAGAAAATCAATTTTACCAAGAAATGCATCAAAATCAATTGTGTGATTATGTAACTTTGTGAGTCAACTTCACGGGATCATAGGATGCCCAGATATCTGATTCAACATTATTTTGTGTGTATTCAGAGGGGTTGTTTCAGGAAGAGAGTAGCATTGCATTCAGGTGACCGAGTCAAGAGCCTTGCCTTCTTATTGTGGGTGAGCATCATGCAAACTATTCAGGGCTTGAACAAAAAAAAAAAAAAAGGAAGATTTGTTTTTCCTTGCCGGAGCCGGGACACTGATCTTTTGCCCTCAGACCCCCTAGTTCTCAGGCCGTCCTACCTGGACTGGTATTGAGACCAGGCTCTCAGGCCTCCAAATGAGACCACCACTTCCCGAGCCTCCAGTTTGCAGACGGCAGCTCCCGGGACTTCTCAACCTTCATGATTGCAGAGTTAATACCTTACCAAACAGTAAATCTCTCTCTAATACGCAGATGCTATTGGTCCTGTTTCTATGGAGAACAACCTGTAAAGGGGTTTCCTTAAGTTACTCCTGTGCTCAAGGCCCACTCACCTTCATGGAAACGTTTACCAGTGAGTGCAGACATATTTCCACAATAGCATAGCCCTGAACAGTTAGAAACAATAAAATTAGCAGCTAACGAAGTCTTTAGTTTTTATTATTATGTAGTTATATCAAGTTTCCAGGCAGTTTATTTAATCCCTGCTACAACACTAGGAGATACCATAACCCAATGCTGCCAATGAAACACAAGGATTAAGCAATTTGACCAAGGTCAGTCACAGGGCTAATAAATGGAGGATTTAAATCCAATTCTGCTTAATGCCAAAGCCCACACTCTTAAATGTTTCATGAAGCTGCCTCCATAGTACAAAGGTGGCACAGAGCTAAATTTTTTAAAAAGGAAACTTTTCCCCTCTTCCCCATGGAAACAAATAGTATTCTGGTAGGCCTTTATTTATTTTCAGGAATTATAATCAAATCTCTCAAATGTTTCCTCGTTCTCTAAGAGAATTTTGTAATTTAAAACAGAACAAAATTAAGAACTAAAAAGCACCTAACACAAATTAAACTAACCACGAATGATTTCACTTTAAGCCTATATGCCAATTTGCTATGTATTCTTTGCTATTTATAGGAAATAGCCAACATGGATGATTAATAATGTAATTTCTTGAGGGAGAAAGATTATCAACTGAATGGTGTACAGTCACTGAGGAGGACCACTAAGCTGGGACACAGGCATGGGCCAAAACCTGACCTGCTCAGTGAATGTCACGGGATTAGCCTGTTAATTTGTTCACACATTCATTTAAAATATATCTGGACAGTACCATTATACAGATTTAATGACTAGCCAAAAAGAGACATCACTTAAAAAGAGTAATGGATTTGGGTGCAGGATGCTATGATATGAAGCACTGGGAAAGCCCATAGTGAGAAAACCTAACTTAAACCAGTCAGGTCAGGCAGCTGGGGCGGCGGTGGGGGTGGAGGTGGGGGGGTGAACATTTGTGAATTCCACAGGAATCAACATACTAAAAAAATATATTACAAAAAGAAAAAAAAAGCTTCAGGGCCTGATTCCCTCACAGATATGGTTATACTCTGGGTTAGAGATGTTCCCACGGGCACAACTGATTTAGTGCAATGTACTCACTTTAAACATAAATGTTCAACCAAGTGGGTGTTTTCTTTTGTCCCTTAACAGCAGCACACTAACAAAAGTCCGCGGTGGAGGCAATAAATTATGAAAGGGGAAAAGGTATCATATATCTCACAGACCAGCAGGAATAGGTGTTAGGTCATACAGGCAGTTTCTAACTTAAGAACAAGCAAGATGAGTTCCAAAAAATGAAAGTTTGACTCTGTCATTTTTAGCTTGGAACAGATTCTGTAACCTAGAAACAATTCATTCACAGGATTATTCTGGAGTACTTGAAGCACTGAAGGAAAACCCATTTATAACAGTGTGCCTAAAACTGTCTTTGCAGGTTTACTTTTGGTGCAGAAAAGGGGTATCCCTTTCCTCAACTAAGGGATAAAAGAGAGCAAAGATCTATTTGGGGCAGCTGTCAGCATTTCCAGCCCCAGCAGCTGGACCAGAAGGCAAATTAGTAGCTAACCCAGAGGAAGGCAAAAGGGGCAGAGGGGGCCAAAAGATATGATTGGAATGATGGAAGCTTGGGGATTAAGGTGTTGTATGAAGAGAAAACGGGTGAGTATTTTCAGCAACACTTGCTTTAACTTGATGTTTTTTGATCATTCCACCCTAAAAGTTTATAGCGGTACTGGCACTGCTACAGAAAAATTTCTCAGCTCTGAATGTTTCCCATTACTTCATTCCTCTTTTTTTGTTGTTAAAGGGACTAGAAAATGGCCAACTTGATTGTCTTTCCCCACTGTTGTTGCTTTTGATTAAAGTCACCTCTCTTCCCCAACCATAAACTTCAGAGGACTGAATATATACACTTTGTATCCGAGTTTGGCTATCACCTTTAAATCTGTTCTTTGAAGATTGGAGGGATTCTAAAGCATTTTACTTCTTTATTTAAAAAAAAAACACAACCAAAGAGACAAAGAAGAACATTATATAATGGTAAAGGAGTCAGTTCAACA
>JAVSCE010015216.1:0-21319 GCA_032199065.1 Smutsia gigantea
AAGTCTATTTTGTCTGATACAAGTACTGCAACACCTGATTTTTTCTTTGTTGTTTGTATGAAATATCTTTTTTCCATCCCTTCACTTTTAGTCTGTGTATATCTTTGGGTTTGAGGTGAGTCTCTTGTAAGCAGCATATAGATGGGTCTTGCTTTTTTATCCATTCTGTTACTCTGTGTCTTTTGATTGGTGCATTCAGTCCATTTCATTTAGGGTGATTATTGATAGATATGTACTTATTGCCATTGCTGGCTTTAGATTCGTGGTTACCAAGGGTTCAAGGGTTGCTTCTTTACTATCTAACAATCTAACTTAACTTTCTTGTTAAGTTATTATAAACACAGTCTGATGTTTCTTTCTTTCTCTCCCTTCTTATTCCTCCCCCTCCATTCTTTCTACAATAGGTGTTTTATTCTTTGCCTTTAGTTAGAATTTGGATGGTCTTCTTTCTTTGCTATGATTTTATTTTCTCTGGTGACATCTTTTTAGCCTTAGGTGTTCTTCCATCTGGAGCAGTCCATTTAAGATATCCTGTAGTGGTGGTTTATGAGAGGCAAACTCTCAACTTTCGTTTATCTGGAAATTGTTTAATCCCTCCATCATATTTAAATGATAATCGTGCTGGATACAATATTCTTGGTTCGAGGCCCTTCTGTTTCATAACGTTAAATATATCATGCTATTCTCTTCTGGCCTGTAAGGTTTCTGTTGAGAAGTCTGATGATAGTCTGATGGGTTTTCCTTTGTAGGTGATCTTTTTTCTCTCTCTAGCTGCCTTTAATACCCTGTCTTTATCTTTGATCTTTGCCATCTTAATTATTATGTGTCTTGGTGTTGTCTTCCTTGGGTCCCTTGTGTTGGGAGATCTATGAGCTTCGGTGGACTGCGAGACTACTTCCTTCCCCAGCGAGGGAAAGTTTTCAGCAATTATTTCTTCAAAGACACTTTCTATCCCTTTTTCTCTCTCTTCTTCCTCTGGTACTCCTATAATGCGAATATTGTTCCGTTTGGATTGGTCACAGTTCTCTTAATATTCTTTCATTCCTAGAAATCCTTTTATCTCTCTCTGCCTCAGCTGCTCTGTACTCCGGTTCTCTGTTTTCTATTCCATTAACAGTCTCTCGCATCTCATCCATTCTGCTGTTAAGCCCGTCGATCGCTTGTCTGATTTCTGTATTGTCTTTCCTCAGTTCCCTCACTTCCTCCCTCAGCTCTTGCACATTTCTCTGTAGGTCCATCAGCATGGTTATGACTTTTATTCTGAATTCTTTTTCAGGGAGGCTGTGCATTTCCATCCCTTCAGACTCCCTCTCTGGGGTTGTCTGGTTGATTTTGGTCTGAACCATATTCCTCTGTCTTTTCATGGCTGTATAATTTGGTCACTGATAGTTGCCACGTATGTCAGCTGGGCTCTTTAAGACCGCCTCTTGGGGTGCTGAGTCCTCTCGGGTGTAGCTGCACGCTGTGCGCTTTCCTGTGTATTCTCGTCTCTCTTTTAGGAATAGATGTATTTTCTGTGTTTTCGTAGATAAATATAGTGTTGGGAGGAGATTTCTGCCGCCCTGCTCACACCGCCATCTTCCCGGAAGTCTTCCAAATATATTTTTTTGATGATTTTATTTTGAATATCAATTGACTTTACCTGGTAAATCATATGCAGTATGATTTTGACTACACTGCACTTCCATGCAAAATTTCACAGTCATTGCAAAGGGCATGACAAACACCCTTTTCAATAACCATCAAAAAATTAACAAGAAGCTCTACCTTAGATTCTTTTACTTTAAATTACCTCAGGGAAAAGAACCACTCAGTGATTTGTAGCACCTCTTTTGGACTGTTAGGTAAATAAATAATAATCTTCTGTTTTACTTGAGACATTGTACATTTTTGACGTTTTTTTTTTTAATGATGATTCAGCCTACCCAGATGAACACAGCATCTTTTTGGCTGAAGAGAGTTTCCCTTACAAGTTCAACTTCCTTTTTGTTTTAAGTCTCCTTTATAGTCATAGTTCTTTATAAGTCTCTGGCCTTCTAAGAGGACTTCATCTCTGAAACATTTTTATCTGTTTTCTGATTACCTTCCTGATTGCTAAATAACTGTTTCACCTTATGTCTTGCATATTCCTGACTGTCTTCTGGTAACTGATGAACGATCTTATATTTTAATAGCTGTGCATCTCTTTAGCTAGGCTCTCATTCTGAACTCATAGTAAAATGTAAACTTCCGGGATGCTCCTCATATAGAGAACTCCTTCATCTGTTCTATGTATTTGTACCCCACCTGGCCTCACAGTCTGGTTTTCCCAACTTGTCTTGGATTAATGTCTTGATGTATCATTGTATAAAGTCCTGTTTGAAGACTTGCAATGACAGCAGCTAAGGTAGGCTAAATATCCGTTAGGATTTATGACCATAAAAAGGTGCAGAGACTCAGTGTAGTGCTGTTTCACACGGTAAGCTTTCAAGTCAAGTCATCTGGATTCCATTCCAGGCTTCATCATTTGCTAGATGTAAATTATAAGTTGTAAGTGAATCAGGGAAAGTTACAGACTTATTTAATAGCAAATTTGATTATATCTGAGTTTTATCATATATAAAATATTTTTCCCATTATTATGGGATCTCCTTGTATTCAGAAAAATGTGCCTAGAAAACTGCTTTAGGCAGTCAAGAAACATTTGTTGAAGGGACATGCAAGGTCACCTCCAGCTCAGCATTATATTAAATATATTTAATTTGAGCCATTCTGATTATTTTTAATGTTATCACCTTTTAAAAAGTGGTGTTTACCAGCTCCCCTAATATTTTAATCATTCGATGTTTGGGTAAAATAATAACACAGTAATGAGAAAGTAATGCAAGAACAATTGAAAATGCACATTTCTATTTGTAATCCTCAGAATATTGTATCTCCTTTGGAGTGTTTTTCAATGTTTAAATGAAAATAATGGATCTAAAACTCCTTGGGAAATTGGTTGGCATGTAATTGCTATCTGTTAGAAAGTAGGCAAACTTGCAGAGTCAAAAGTAAAAAGAAGACAAAGGCCAAACATACATACATAAACAAACAAATAATCTCCATAGGAATACAGAAGTTTATTCCTAATTCATGTAACAGTGCTGGGCATGTAAATAGATTGGCAGAGTGGCCCTCCTTCAGAAAATTGTGTAAGATTAACATTGGCTTTCAGGGTCACTCAGAATTATCTCCATTCCATTTACTGAGAGAGGCAAAGATCACAGAAGAAGCTCCAAAGGAGGTTTTTATGGTCTAGGCCTGGAACAACTGCACAGTGCTTCTGCCCGGATTCCATGCACTAGCATTTACATGGCCACAAGGAAATTCAGTGGAGCCTTGGAAATATACTTGTGACTTTTTCCAAGAAGTAGAGAAGCTTTTGAATTTTGCAGAGTGCTTAACGATCCCTGCCACCAAAATCTTGTCATCATTAGTTCACTTTCTAGTGATTCCTACTCCACAGAAAATTAGTCCAATTAATTTGCATTTTTCTAACCTTAGATTTGCCACAAAGTTCACAGCATGTGCGTATAATAATCAAAAGCAGAATTATTTCAGCAAATTAATTTGGTAATCAATAATGTTCTCTATCTCATTAAGAAACTATCAACACATAATATTTTAATTATGGTTACCATAAATTATTAATGAGAGATATTTTAATCAAATCTTCCATATTTACTGTTAAACTAATCCCAATCATTGTAGACAATTTAAAATCACTATAATACTTTTAAAAAACTGTTTTTTGGTATCTGTAATTTTGATAAGAGATTCTTCTACATTTTTAGCAGTGTTATTAAAAACTTCATATCTAGGTGGTATTTCAATTTAATGGAGGAATTAATTATTTAATAAAAGTTACTATCACAAGTGGTTAGTCATCTAGAAGAAAATATAGTTTGACCATTAAATCATACATATCCAAACTAAAGTATGAAGGATTAAAGACCTAAGTTTTAAAAAAAGATGAAACTCTAGGAGAGAAGTTATATCTATGTTAAAATAAAAATTTTTTTAAACTGAATCTATGAAAGAATATTTTTATAGAAAAGCATACAATTAAAGAAAAAAGCTAATGAAAAACATTGCAACTCTATGTCAGAAAAATAGTTTATAATGTACAAATCTGAAATTAATGAAACAAAAACAAATTCAAAAGATACTTGATAGAAACAAAACAAATCAAAAGGCATTCAAGAACAGTACATATAAATGATCAATCATAAAATCATACAATATGGAAATTAATTTTTAAGTAAAACATCTCTTTTCATTACTCAGAATTTCTAAAATGTGAGTGTGAAATACTTAGAGCTATAGTGCTCTATTACATTATTGACAGAAATATGAATAGGTACAGATATTTTGGAATATTAGCAGACATCATCTATTAAATCAAAAGATGCATATGTTTTTCTGATCAAGAAATCATACTCATGAGATTCTATCCTATGCAAATTAAGCTAGCAGTATATAATATTATAGAAACACATTCATTACATCATTTCTAGGGCAAATAAACTGGAAACAATCTGAACAAGGGAATAATTGAGTTGATTTGCCATAACATACGGTACTTCCCAGCCAATGAAATGAGTTAGATCCATCAATAGATGAATGGATAAAGAAGATATGGTACATATATACAATGGAATATTATTCAGCTATAAAACAGAAAGAAATCCTGCTATCTGCAACAACTTGGATGGACATAGAGAGTATTATGCTCAGTGAAATAAGACAAGTGGAGAAAGACAAACACCATATGATTTCACTTATTTGTGGACTCTAAAAACAAAACAAAACAAAATGAACTAAACAGCAGTAGATTCATAGACACTAAGAAGTAGTTACCATGGAGGAGAGGTTAGGGTGGATAAAAGGGCACAAAAATTCTCAATCATGATAAAAGTTGGTCATGGGGTTGGAAGTGCAGCATAGAGAATATAGTCAGTGGTTCTATAATATCTTCCTATGTTGACAGATAGGAACTGCACTAGTGGGGGTGAAGATTTAATAATGTGGGTAACTGTTGAACCACTGTGTTGTGTACTTGAAACCAACAATTATTTCAATTAAAAAGTGAGTTAGCACTGTCTCATATTTTCTCAAAGGTTGCAACAATGTATGTTTTACATGTGAAAACAAATTCAGAGAGTTATGTATGAAATAAAGTGATTTGTAAAATAATAATACATTTCTACTAAATATATAGCTTAGAGCATACATATTTAAATTATTATATACTTACCTTTGTGTTTGCTGTGGGAAGATTGAACCTGTAAGCAGCAAAATAAGAAATTTAAAAAATTCGTGTAAAAAATATGTTGTATTAGTTTTTTTGTTGCTGTACAACAAATTAATACAACCTTAATGGCTTCAAGTATGAGGTTATTATCTCACAGTTTCTTAGTTCAGGTGTGGGTTAGTTAGGTCCCCCACTTAGAGTCTCGCTAGGCTGCAGTCAAGGTTTTACTTGGTGCTGAGCTGACTTCTGGTCCTTGAGGTCCTTTCTGACAACTGTGCCATGGTTATCACAGGATTCAATGGTTGTAGGACTGAGGTCCCTATTTTTTTCTCTTTTTGCTGGCTATAATCTCAGGGCTCTCTCAATCCTAGCTGTTGCCTATATTTCCTTGCCACATGTCCCACAGGCAACTCACAACATGGTGGCAATTTGATTCCTCATTGGGGCCAACAGAATATGTCTCTCTGATGCTTCATTTTCCTTCAAAGAGTTCACCTTATTAGGTTCACTCCACCCAAATTATCTCTCTTCTGCTTTGCCCAGAGTCAACTGATTGGCATCTTAATTGCAGACACAATATGCCATCATATTCACTGGTCCTGCTCACCCTCAAAAGGAGTTTATAGGTGTGAATAAAAGGAAGCAGGAATCATGAGGGCTATCTTATTCTGCCTGCCATAGTTAACCACAATAATAAACAAGATTAAGGCATATGATCCAACTTTGATAGCAGTGCCTATATACATGCATATATAATTAGATAGATATAGAATAGTCATAAAAGGTCATTGGTAATTGATTTGAGGTAGTGAGATTTTTGTTTTTCAGAAAATATTTAGCCCTAAGTTTCTCTATAAATCTAAATTTCATTTTGTTTTGAAATGAGCATAGAACTTACATAGTCAGAAATAAGATAGTTATTTTTATTATTAAAGATAGAAATAGCCCTGTGTATTATGCTTGCACTTAGTTTACAAACAACTGTTTTAGGAAGACATTTAATGAATGTAAGTGGGAATATTTTGCATAACATCTGTTGCTAAGTTGTAAAATTATATACTGCATATTTTATTTAATTCAGAAGAAATTAAAAGTTTAATTAAATTTAATCCTGTTACTTAATCATAGTAGTTCTCTTCCACATCTAAAATTCTGATCTTTACTCTTCTTTAATAATTAATACACAAGATTCAAGTACCACTGAATAGAATCTTAATCTGTTTTGATATATTTTTGGCAGAATAGTGTTTAATGTTTTATTCCTTTAAAATTGTGACCATTTAAATACTTATTGAAAGATGGTTATTTAAACATAGATACATATAGAATTCTGGTTATATAACTTACTTTATTTGCAAATTGATTAAATTTTAGTTTGCAGGTCATTTACTTTAATCACTACATAGACATTTGTTAAAATTGGCCCTAATATATATTATAACATAAATATTTTTTAGGATGTCACATTTAGAGAATGAACTTAAAGATTAAAATAATTTTTTCTGAAATGACATCATTCATCTCTCTGAAGTAGTCAGATATGTGGTTTTAGTTAATAGAAAATTATTTGTACCACAGCGTACATGTATGTGTTTGTAGGGTGCTCCTTGATAGTGATAGATGGATCAGCTTTTAAAATCAAAGGTAATGTATATAAAAATTTGACATGGAATCTTGTCTCATTATTTTTGACATGTATATATTATATGGTATTTTCTTATATGATGATCTAGAAAGAAAATAGCTGGAATAGTGGAAGGATTTGTGAACCTGTATTGTTTTTATCTATTGAAGAGCCATTCTTCACTCTTCTGGTAATAGAACCACAAGTTTTGTTTTGGGGAAGTACTTCCCTCATGGAGATACTTTGGAGGGCTGTAAACTAAAATGCCCAGTCCTCTACTTGTCAAGGGATGCAAGAGACTAATCTGCCATCCTGGTTTGTCCTATTAAATTTACCTTGAATACCTACTGCAGGGTAGCTCAAAGCTGAAGACCATAATAACTCATTCTCTCTAAGATAACCCTGTGTGGCACTGTCCATTGCTAATTGCTTCTCTAGTTTCTGTATTTTGTGAGAAGTTTGACTCTATCTCTTCATTCAGTGACTCTATAGCTCCAGTTGTGCTTATTTCAGGTAGTCCTTTTTTGTTATTTATAAAGAATCTTGTCTGATAGAGGATGCTGTGCAGAAGAATATGTTGAGTCCAGATAAAACATACCAACTTGGAAATACTTTTGTATTTCTGAGTCAAAAGAGATCCAGGGTTTCATTACATTTCCCCCTAATAAGTGTGCTCCAGTCCTAAATTAGCATTGGTATAAAGTTTTGATTCTTCAAAGTTTGTACATGCTAAATCCTTTTTGTCATTTGTTCCCTTATTATATATGGGCCTTACTGAGTAACACCAGGATTCCTCTATCCACAAGCATTGCAGTTATAACTATGTGCAGTCTCATTAGTACTTTATTTGCTTTCTCTATGCTTCAGGATATTTAGTCATCATTCAACAGCATGGCAGTCTTATATATAAGTCCCCCAAGAATGCTTTCAAATAACTTGTGTTGTCTTTTACATCTCAAAGTATTCCTTGGATGCAGCACTTCATAAAAATCATGGTGCCTCATTTTAGTGTATACTATTGGAAAAAATGAGTATACTTTTGGGAAGAAAGATACTTCAAATTCAGCTGAATCAGATTTTTCAGAAGGCATGTCAGTGGACACAATTATTTGAAGTGATTATTTACAAAATTAAATTCAAGCAATTTTACAGTAAAGTTTTATATATCAGTGGTGTTATTTAAATAAGAATTAATCCAGGAAGACAAGCTCTCTTGAAAAGTTATACCTCAGTAAATCTCTACCAAATCATTGTTTTAGCCAGACTCAGCCATACAAATGAATATGGACACCTCTGCTTATAATCCAGGAAGGTGTATCTACTAACAAGAGTGTGTTAACTTTGTATATTAGAGAAGAAAGATGAGACAAGCAAGTCCTGGAATAGAAATTGAAGAATAACATTTATATAATACTGCATCTCTTTCTTTTGTTATTTTTTTTAGAGCTTCCAATAAATCATTACATCAGTTGATTAAAGAAAGTACTTAAGTCAAAATTGCTGAGATCCAATTCAATCCCAGACTTTTATTGATATGCTTAATCTTGATTTAGGGTTCTGTTCTAATATGTGGAATATTCCTGCATACCTCATTCTGAGAAAAATCTCTTTTATGAATTTATCAATCATAAAATAATAAATAAGAAAATTTGGGTGAGAAAGGAAAATAAATGCATATATCAGTGAACTTTAAAAAATGTTTGTTTACTTTGGGAGGCATAATTCTATTTTATACTCTCCATTTTCTCCATCATAGATCTATATCTTATTTCAAGGGACAGTCAAGAAGCAAGAAGTTAAAGAGGACCAGAGGAGCATTAGCAAAAATATATATGTAAAAAATACAATTTAAATTTGCATCCTTAGTCTTCAGTTGTAAAATGATGAAGCAGTAATAGTCTATGTGATGCAAATAAACAGCTAGTATGTACAGATTTTTAAAAAGAATGCTATTGTATTCAGAAAAAGATACTTATTCACTCACACAGTTATTTGCCATGATCTGTCCTGGAACCTCCTAGAGTAACAATTTTTTCAGAAAACCAGTATGTGAAACAAGAGATAAAGAATAGATACTAAGTAAATGCAGGTGATAAAACAATATATGGACATTTTGAGAACTTGTGATGACATATACTCAATCTGGGTAACTGACTATTTTTTTAGTGGGTTTAATATTTAGAAAGTTAGATTAATTATTTGGAGTTCTGGGATAATAAATAACAGTGTGACATAATAATCCTATCTTACAATGTGGGTAAAACTGCAGTATTTCCAGAATCTCTTGCCTGTCCTTAGAGCATCTCCATATCAATAGGTGTTTTCTAGGGGAGGAGAGTGAGCGTGTACCTGGACCAGAGAGGTTTGGTGGGGCTTCCACAGCTGGGTTGGGAGAGACACAGGCCAGTGAGAATAGATGACTTCTTGTGAGCAATAAACATGTTTCTCCCACTTTATTTTCCCCTTTGACTGATTTGGGTTTCAAAGGTTTATTTGCCCCCAGCTGAGAACACATTTTACCCCTGAATTACATGCAAGTTATTCATAATATGTATAACATGGCCCAGTAGTGTTTAAACTCAGTATTTATAGCTACATTAGAAAAAATAGCCTTCCATTTCTGTATGCTGTTCAGGAAAGGTGCTATTTTAGGTGTGTTTAAAGCACTTTTGAATGCACACTTTACTATTTCCTCTTCCAAACTTAAAGATATGAAAACCAGAAATTTTTAAATATGTAGATTTTCAAACTATTAGATATTTGGATACCCTGATTTACAGTTTTTAAGCTATAACCTGTTTATTTTCATAATTACTTTTATTGATAAATATTCAGAATGTTCTTTTTGAATCTTACCCTGCTCTTGACAGGGCCAAAAATGACTGCTGTAATCTCAGAAAGGTGAGATTATTTTATATAGCTTCATGACTTTTTAATGATACAACAAACATTTCTTCTTCCAATCTTAGTCAGGAAAAGGTGATAAGGACTGCTGTCAGAGAAGTCCTTCCAGTCCTAAAGCCACAACATGGACAGTTCTCCCATACTTACTTGGAAATCTTTTGCAGGGCACAGGTGTACATTGCAGCATATATAGAAAGCATGAATTCAAGAAAAGTAAATATTGGTTAAAACCAGGAGCACAAATGTAATTCTGAGTGTGAACAATGATAGAGAAGCCTGACAAAGGAGTCACTCATGTTTTCAAATCATGTAAAATAGGTTACCTCCCACAGTGACTGTGTAAGATCTTTTATAACATTATTTTAGTTCCCACCAATGTGCAATGTGATATAAAGATCTAGGTTGATGATCTAGATTAATCTCATATAAGGCTATAGGAATGTGGTTTAAGAGTCTTTAAAATACACAAAAAGCTTTGAGGGCCCTTTAATCTTTCCTACATTTTTAGTGAATTCTTTAAAACGTTTGCTATATCTCAAACTACATAACATAGTAAGTACAAAGTAGTATGAGTTGTTTGTGAGTTCAGAAACAATTATCTGTAGTAGTGCTCAATAATCATTTATCAATTTTAGTCAATACCAAGCTTTTACATACTAAAATAGTAACATCTTATATATGTAATAACTATTATTTTTCATGCAATATTCACTCTAACAAGATGAACTGTTCCTGGTAATGCTCACAAATGTCCAGTTATCAACCTTTTACTCTAAATAAAGACTTAAATAGAATGTGGCATTGATTCAGTATTTATATGCCTGTCCAGTACAGTTTTTATGTGTGGGTATGTTTCAGGGAGAATTACAGAAAGAGTAAGTCTGATGACTATCTTTGTAATTGTGTTTCTAATCTTGCTTCACATATCTTTGTGATGTATGAAGCAACATTTAAATGTAACTTACAGAATTGAAAACAAGAAGTAAATAAAAGGAAGTTGCAATAACTGTATTGCTATTTCCTTTTGAAAGGTAGTTTTGGATTCTTTGCACCTCCAAGAGTAGGTTTTAAAATTTGTTTATGATGCTTTGTAATTAGCATAATTCCCCAGACAGGAGAAGCTATCCCAACCAGGGTTTTCTCCATCTTTTATGAGCAATGCTTTGATAACAATGACTCTCTCACCACTGTTAGTGAAGAGTCTCCTGGTTACTGTCACCTTGTGAAATGGAAGTGCAGTCCATTCTCTTTGCCATGTAAGCCATCCTTGTAATTCAGTCAGAGTTTGTTATGTTGCTTTATTTCAATTAGGCATAGGCATGGAGAAACACAAAACTAAAAACTTAGCTTGAGGCACAGAAGGAATGGATCTCAGTTTTGTAAGGAATTAGAAATTGCTTTAAGATAGATGGATTTATAGGTGGGAATGTCCTCAAAGAAAAGCTATCCAGTAGAGGAAAAGAGTGTACAGTACAAGGAGAGTGCTGGGGGAAGGGGCGTGCACACAAAGAGAATGAAAATGATGACAAGGTGTAAAGGAAAAACTATTAAGAAGGAATGTCAGTAGAGGGTATTATGCTCAGTGAAATAAGCCAGGCCGAGAAAGACAAGTACCAAATGATTTCACTCATCTGTGGAGCATAAAGACAAAGCAAAAACTGAAGGAACAAAACAGCAGCAGACTCACAGAACCCAAGAATCGACTAACAGTTACCAAAGGGAAAAGGACTGGGGAGGATGGGTAGGAAGGGAGGCAGAAGGGGAATAAGGGGCATTACGATTAGGACACACATAATTGGAGGGGCACGAGGAAGGCAGTATAGCACAGAGAAGACAAGTAAGTAGTGACTCTGTGGCATCTTACTATGCTGATGGATAGTGACTGTAATGGGGTATGTGGTGGGGACTTGATTATGGGGGGAATCTGGTAACCACAGTGTTGCCCATGTGATTTTATATTAATGATACCAAAATTAAAAATTAATAAAAAAGCTAATACAAGTAATAAGAATGTTGAAGCTCAAAAAAAAAAAAAAGAATGAATGTCAGGAAAGTATGCATACTAAGACAAAAAGCAAAAACAGCACTAGGGGTCTGATGGAAACGGATGCTTGTATATCTGACCAGAACTGTACAAGGAAATGAATTTGAGAAAGTCATTTTTTATTGAACTTGTATACAAAACAAAATAAGACAATAAACTATATGATTTGGAATTACATGAACTGTGTTACAAGTGGAAATTGTGTAACTGAAATTTGACAGAAAAATAAATAACTGGTGTATCAATATAACAAAATAAAAAGTGCTTTGGAAATACTCAGAGGGGTATTGAGAAGGCAGAACTCAATGAAAAACATACTTTTCCCATGGCTATTCCTTTCTTATAAGAAAGTATACATAAATTTCATGTTCAACCAATTGTCTTACTGAGTAAAACTGAAGTTAAGTTAAAGTGGTCTTTTTGATCAAGGTTAGATAGTGAAAAGAACCAGTACCCTAAACATGCTTCTTAAAGTGTTGCATTTTTATTGCCTCCTTAATGCATACTGTAATTTTTCTTTTTCTTTTCTGTGTCTTATGAATATTTCTTTTTTCTTTCTTTTTTTTGCCATTAACATGTGACCAGTTTCCTCACCTGTGTAACATTATAATATCTTAGTTCTGTCTTTCTTTCTGCCTATCATCTACCCGTGTATCTATCCATCTATCATTTTTCTAATTTTAATTCTACCTATTGTTATTCTAATTCTATATACACACATAATGCATATACATACATAAATGTTTATTATTTTATAATTCTATCCTAGGGTTAACTAGAGGCTTTCAAGCTCTTTCTGTAAGGAATTTAAGGACAACATTTGGGAAATTGTTGGGTTCCCTGAAGTTATCTTGTGAATGACATCTTACTCTGATTTACAACTTTCTCTGTAGTGTTTGTCCACAGAATGGGTAAACTTTTCTTCAGAGGACTGACAAGTAGGTAGACTGGTTTTCTGGCTGCACTACACTTTCTAATTCTCAGATAGTAGATCTTTAAAAATAATTCACAGAAACCTGTATCGAGTGCTTTCTTTGGGTAAGAAAGTAAAAAAAAAAAACTATACACATTTAGTCTAACATGGTAAAACCTTATTTACAGCTTCCAGTCCACCATTTTTGTTGTCTGAATGAGGCAAGTAACTTCTCCCTTCTAATCCTCTCATTTCCTCATCTATAAAATAGAACAGATAATTAAACTGCCTTAAAGTGTTCTTTTAAATAAAATAAGTATTTAGAACAGTGCCTGACATGTAAACAATACTCAGTGAAGTTAGCTATTCTTATAAAATGATGATATGCATACATATAAGTACAGAGATATATAGTAAAATTATATAGTGGTTCATATTAAAATTTCAGAGCATTCCACTTAGCTCAGGAGTGAGGGAGACGTTGAGATGGTTTGCAGATAGTGGAAGATGGCTGACTACACAGAAGGGTAGGTAGAACTGATACCGTAGGAGCTGTATGTGGAAGGTGTTAGTAACAGAAATATAAGATTGACAGTGCCACAGAGACAGAATGTAACATGTTGTCATCTGTGCTGTAACTCTAGAAGAATGAGTTTATAAAGTGCTTTGGGTTTGTAGCTTACTTGATTGCTTTAGGCAAATTAAGTTTTAAGTTACAGTAATTGTATCTATCCTCAAAATTTTGAATTTTTATTTGGGCACAGCTGGAATGTTTTGCAGTATGTTTGATAATATTCTTTATCCTGAAAGACAAATTAATCTTCCAGTTGATGTGGCAGTAAGATTTTACCTTTCTTTTATAATTTACTATGTGGTGCTGTCTCCAAAAACAGGTCATTTATCTTTCATTATTGCCCACCCCCCAAATTAAAGGAAAGGTCATATTTAAGATTTTTGCTTACCATCATTTTTTTTCCTAAAACTCTCCCAAGACATATCCTGGGGTTTTATTGAAATTCACTGTACTGTGAAGGGTAATCTTTGTCAGGAGAGAATCAAGAACATAATGCTGAGTGTTGGCAAATTCTTGGATATTTATAATCTCATCAGAGATGATAGACACTGTTACACTGTTGAGAAAAGACTTAAGCAACATTTCAGGAATTTTCTTCTTTTTGGTATGAAAATGCCCTCTTGTTTCTTCAGAGCAATGGTTACAGTATATACCCCTTCTCTAAACTCCAAATTAAAAAACTTCAGAAGTTTCTTTGTAGATTGCAGTCCTATGTTGCATTAGTTGTAAAAGCCTTAGAGTTGAAAGCAAATTGAGAAGTATTGATTCAGCCTAGTCATAGAGACAGTATCTTAGAAAAAATAAAATCATATGATTGTATCATATATCTTTTTTATAAAGAAGTAATTTATTTCTTTGAACCAAAACACTTTTTAAAACAAGTTTGAAATAATTTTTAATATAGATTTCATAGACCCTATTTTTCTCAAAATGAAGGTAAGCTATATTACACTGAGTAGATTACTAATGTAAATAAGTAGAATATTTAAAATATCTTTTAACAATTTATATTTTCTTTTTAAGAGTGCTTTGTACAATATATGATGAGCAATTTGCCGGAGACTGAGAGGTTTGCTGGACCTTGTCTTTTAGTGCTCAAGCAGACTGTCCTTGGCAAGCTGGATGGTTGCTTACCCTAAACGTATCACACAGAAAAACAGGTAGTACACACAAAATAGGTGAGCATTTCCTATATGGCCTGTATCTGCCAGATAGCCACATTTTAAATTAAGCCAGGAATAATTAGTTCAGATTCTTAGATAAGATTCACAGCATTCTGACTATTTTTCTTCATGCATATATTTCTATAAAGAGCAACTACTGTTGGAATATCTGTGGTCCTCTTCAAATGCACCAAGGAAATCACCATTTAGTATTAATGACAATACACGTAAAGTTCTTGCTATTTTAATTAAGGTGAGGTCATAATTGAGTTTTGAGTCATTAAAAGGCAAAACAAATAAATGTAATATGAAACTGAGCAGATGGTGGTCACAGATACTAAAGGAAGAAAGAAGTAATAAGAAAAAACATACAGTTAACATCTATCCTTTTCCTGTGTATTTCTAAACTATTTAATTTTAGAGTCCATAAAAATTTAAGGTAGTAATTTAGGAAAACCCAAGACAATCAGATGCTAATCTAGGATAATTTGTTTCAGCTGGAATATTGATTGAACCATACAATATTTGTAGTGAATACTTTGCATTATTTATGAGCATTAGCTAGTAAGCATTTTATGTATTGCTTCCACTATATTAACAAGGAAAAACAACACTAACGACCTAACAACAGTAAACAGATGCTTAGGAAGTTCTTGGAAGTCATTTGGGACAAACTATTTTTATGTATAAAATTTTAACTCTCCCCTTGATATCAATTAAATACCCAGATAATTCTCCATTTCTTTGCTTTTCATCGCAGTAAAGCTTCATATATGATTAATTCATGTTTTCATTTTTCTAACTTCTTATGAATGTTCTTCTATAATAGGTAGAAATTATATATATTTATTCCTGTGCGTATACTTATATTTCTAGCTGTGATTTTTTCCAATGTGTTCAAAATATATAACAAAATGCTCATTAACATCTTAGCTCTCTTACTTTGTTGTCAAATAGGTATTTCAAGGATAATGAAGCAATAAGTAATTTTTTTTATCCCACTCCATGCCTTTCCCTTCTCAGCACCACGCATCATCAGCCACCCAATGGAACTCCAAATCAGAGAGGCATATTGATTCCTCTCGCCCTCCTACTAGAATACTGAATAGTACTTAGTTTGAGTTTAACAAATATTTGTTAAATCTCTTAGTAAGTGTTTCCTTTTATTTCGAAAAACATAAAATAGACATTGGAAACATTGGAAACTAATCTGTAACAAGCACCTCCTTTGTACAAGAAACTTTACACATTTAATTCACATGTGTCTTTAATGGCAAGACACATTTAAATATCACTTTACAATTTATCACCCATATTCACAAAATGTAATTGCTTAGCTGCTTATAACCATTTAGGGAGGATACCTGAGATAGCAAGCTCCTTGAAAGCAAGAACCATGCCTTCTTCATTCCTTTATTCACAGCTTGGAACATAGTAGATGTGCAAAGAATGTTTTTGAATGAATAGGGTGACTTAAAAGCTCTCTGTGGAGCTAGCATATAAACCCAGATCTCATTTCAGATCCTTTAAGTTTACCTTTTTGAAACATTGGCAATATTTACCTACAAAGATGAAAGGTGTGTCTAACACAAATTATGTATATTGAAAAAAACATGACTCTCCTCTCTTGTTTTTTTTTATTTAACAGGTGTTTTCTTGTGGCTCATTGTCTTAGTGGACTACGTCTCATACAATGTAATCAAAGACACTGAATTTGGCTCTAGTCCCAGGTAAGACCAGTAATGAGTGTCCTTGGACAAGGAATTTTATCTGTTTTGTCTTGTTTCTTAACAGGATTGAAAGTTTGGGCTTCAAGATCTGAAGGTCAAATAGAAGTCTGGTGATATATATTAATTTTTTTATATTTATAATGCTTATGTGACTAAAAATTTCAGATATAATTTTATCAATCAAGTTTATCTTTTTATGTTTGGAATTAAAGCTACATCCACAAAACCTGTATGATATTCACACATACAAGTGATCCTCAAGGGAGCCGTGCTATTGAAAATGTAATAAATCAGCTTAAATATTTCCTTCCTAATGAAAATAATTCAATATATACCTTAAGTTTTATGTTCATTATGATTATGAACAAGTATAGTGTCCATATAAAAAAACAAATACAAAAAACAAGTCATTCAAGTTAAACTCAGATGTAATTTGCATAGGAATGACTTCTCTGTCAGCCTTGTTAAGGTCACCAGTCCTCGCCTTCTCCTGTCATTTCCTCTCTCAGTATGCTGCTGTACTTCCTTTGTAATATTATGTCAACTAAAATTGCCTGTTATTAAATGCTTATTTCTGCCTTCCTGCCACTCTGGCCCATACTAGAATGTCAGTTGTATGTCCATAGGGACCTGGTCTGTAATCTACATCACTATAACCTCAGAATCCATAAAAGTGCTTGTCATCTAAGGATACTTAAGAGATATTTGAAACAAAGAATAAGTGAACATTCTAAGTGTTGATTGAGATTATGGAGAAAATTGAAAAGAAGAAAATATACATAGACAAGTATACTTTTAATTGGGTACATTTTTTAGATAAGGAAAAACAAAGCAAGCCAAAGCAAAAAACAAACTCCTCAGAATGTGAGACTTGTAATTCAGAATGTGATTTTCAGTTCTGTTATATTCCTACATCCCATCATCCAACTTTTATTTTTCCAGTTTAAGTTGATAAATTTTTAAAATCCCAATGGTTTCTGTCCTGTCAGCATCATACTCCATATTATAGCAAAGTTCTTAATTGGACAATCAACATAATAACATTTTTTGATAATTTATTCTTTAATTAAAGCATTACACCTGATGAAATCTTTCCCAACATAAATTATAAGATAAATATAAATTATACCAAGGTTTGAATGCACCGCCTAAAAAATTCATATGTTGAAACCTACCCCCAAGGAAATGGGGCCTTCAGAAGGTTATCAGAGCCCTTATAAGGGATTAGTGCCTTTATAAAAGAGGCCCAAGAGATCTCCCTTTGACCCTTCCACCACTAAAGAATACAAGAAGTCTGGTCTGAAATCTGGAAAAGGGCCCTCAGTGAACCATGCTGGCACCCTAATCTCAGACTTTCAGCCTCCAAAAATGTGACAAATAAATTTCTTTTGTTTATAAGCTACTCAGTCTGTGGCATTTGTTATAGTAGCGTGAATGCACTCACACAAATGATTTCTAAACTCGTAATAGAAATATATGTAAGCAGTGAATAGAATGATAAGGGTGGTGCTAGCCAGTAGCCTAAAAGAGGATATTGTGTTTCCAAAGGTACTATTTATTTTGCAAGTAACCCCTGCATATCACTGATAACACCTTCCATAATTACTTATTGCAATTGCTGTTTACTTGTCTATATTCTAGTTAGATTGTGACCTTCCTGAAGGCAGACAAGGGATCTTTTTCTAACATCAGTCTAGCATAAGTGTATTTTTAGAATTAATGACCTTTTTTTAAAACAGTGAGGTAGGATAGAAGCAGAATGCCAGGGCCGGCTGGGGAGGAAGAGCAATAAAGAGCATGTCTGTGACAACCAAAGACTACTGGAAATACTATGCCCATTTGTTCTGCAGTATTCTACTGTAGTGATGGCTCTGTTAGGGTAACATGGCCCAGCACCTGTGTCTCTTTCCCCGTGTGTGTGTGTGTGTGTGTGTGTACTGGCGGCAGTGGAGGGTGGCCCTATCTGGCTATCTATTTTTTTCCAACTAAATTCTTGATGGGGTAAGAGAATGGGTAAGTAATCACAAACTCAAAATTCTTTGTTTCACATATTTATTTAAATTTAAAATAAACTAGGAGTCATTAATTTTGAAAAAAAATAATTGAAATATTTTGTAACTGAGTACTAATTCATCCTGTCGGTGGTTTGCGAGTTTTGGTCTTTGTCAACGTCTGGGGCTTGCCATTGAGGTCTTGGGGTGACGTGAAGAGCAAAGAAGGTGGCGGGAATCATCATGGAGGGTGCTCAAAAGAAGCCACTTTATTTTGCATAAAGCGGTACTTTTTATACTGCTATAGTGCTAATTCATGGTTACATGAGTATTGAAGAAGTGCATGCATGTGGCCTTCATGGCCAGGTGTCTGTCCTTCAAGGCCCTTATCTAGCTCCTTACTCATGGGTACAGTAGGCTGTGTTTTCAAGGTTTCTCAAGGCCTGACATATCCAGGGTGAAGCAGCGAACAGCTGTCCTTATAGAACATTGGGGAGTGTGGGGGGAGTGGGGGCCTTCCCTAAAGTTTTCCTCCATATTAATCCTATTATTTATGTTTTATTGAAAAATCACAACTGATAGCAATTTGCATTTTTAAATTATTCCAAAAATTTTTATGCCTTTGTTATCCAGTGAAGATATTATTTTCTATTATTTTGACTACAATGCACTTCCAACTAAACAACAATCAATAGCATTCATATACAAAAGCAATAACAAGTTAGAGGTTGTTATAGTAAAATGATCCCCATTGACAATAGCACAAAGATGATTAAATGTAAGGATAGACGTAAGAAGGAATGTTCAAATGTTTATGGAGAAATTTTGTAAATACTCCTGAAAGACGCAAAAGTAGATTGAGAAAATGGAAAGACATTCCTTGTTCATAGGTAAGATGAGTCTTACAATAGGCAACATTGTAAAGATATCAGTTCTCCCTAAATTAACTTATAAATTAAGCACAATTCTGAAAAATATACCAATTGTTTTTATGGAGTTGGACAAGTTGATAGTAAATTTCATATAAGAAAAAAAGCATGAAAGAATAGATAAGAAAGTACTCAAGAAGAAAACTGTGAGGAGGAACTAGAACTACCAGATAGCAAAACATAAAGTCTGTATACTTGAAAGTTAGTAGTGATATATATAAAGAAAGTAAATTAATGGATTTAATAGAAGGTCTACAAATAGACCATAATATATAGAAATTTATTTGTCATATAGGTGAAAGCTCAAATCATTGAGGCAAAAAATCCATTCAATAAATTGTGTGTGATCCATATTTCATACCACACAAAGGATAAATTACAAATGCATTAGAGATCTAAAGTAAAAAAAAGAAATTAACCATATAGGTACAATAATAAACATGGGTGAATTTCTCTTTAGTAGTGATGTCAGAAAAGCATTTTTAGCTATCACTCAGTATTCAAAGATAATAAGAGATTAATATATTTTACTGTATTAAAAAAGTTGCATTGCAGATACCACCAAAAGCAAAATCAAAAGGCAACTGAAAATAGTAGAAAATAATTAGAATGTTAACAGCAAAGTCTTCATATATATAATATATAGAAAATCTGATAGATATAGGAACAAAATCCAAAAATACAAATGGGAAAAAAGACATGAACAGGAAATTCACACACAAAAGAGATGTAGAAATGGTCCTTAAAGGGAATAATCTCAGACTCTCACCTATCAGATCAGTAAAAACTTAAATGTATGACATTTATGAGGTTATAGGGAAATTGCATATTCATACATTGCTGATGGGAATGCAATTTGTTAAACCTCTTCGGGAGATAAATTTGGCAATTCTAAGCAATTGATATATTCCCTTGCCTAAAAAAACTGGTCCATCACACTTACATAGCAATTATTGCTATCATGTTTCACATACCCCTACCCTCCGCATATAACTAATTAAAATCCACAATGATAAGAAAAAGGCTTGGCCTAGGATTGAACATACACAGTAACAGAGAAACCTAATTGTGTTACAAACAAATAGCAAAACATAGTAAAGAGGGTTGGGAAGAAAAGCACTAACATATAATTTTGGAAAACAGTACTTTAGCTGTATATTTTCAGATTTAAGGTTAAATATATACAGATATTTTACTCTAGTTAAAAAATTTGCCTCTTACAGAGAAATTCATTTGTGATTCTGAAATACCATCATGTTTTATTATATGTTAACTTATGTGTATTACCACAAAATAAACACATTGTCCATAATGATAGCTAGGGGTCACACTACCACAGAAAACAGTTACAAAGAAAGGAAGAAGGCTATAAGGGTCTCTTTGGTCATAGATTGGAATCAGAGTTATCAGTGTGACTACACACAGACACAGACACACACACACACACACACACACACATACACAGAGTAATGTATAGATATAGAAATATAGAGAGGTATTTTAGTACATAGGACCTAGTATCTAGTAATAATGAGCACAACTACTGTCCAAACTATGGTTTCAAAGTACAGTTTTCTAACTTAAAAAATTAGAGCTCCTTTAAACAATCTTTCATCCCAAAGTGAGGTTAGGGAAAGTGCAAGATGAGCCTAGCATATCTGATTATGCTAATTAATGAAGTGCTAAAAAATAAGATATAGTTAGAAAGACACAGTCACCAAATAAAAAAGCCCTCAATGGCCAAATCTGGTACAATCTGAGCAATGAAATAAGTAACAGTTGTGATTTATAGACAATTTATGACAAATTATGGAGATGCAAATTATGGATAAACTGCAGAATAATTTAAATATTCTTGATACTTATAAAAATGAAAAATTGAAAAAAAAATAAATGTAGGAAAAGAGCAGCTTTTCCTTAAAGTAGAATGTAGAAAGTACAATGTAAGTAGAAAACTACCATTAGGTAAACACCAGAGCTCTAAATAGTGCAGCCAAGATCTATCAGTGATGTTAAAATAGGGGGTGAAAGCATGATATGAAACAAACTTTCTGCATATTGTTATATTCAGGAACACCCAAAAATTTGTTGAGAGAAGAATGAGCAGGCTTAAATTTAAGTAGAAGATATTATTAAAGTGATTTGGGAGGAAATGTTTGACAATGATATGAT